>CAOKZL010000932.1:0-185000 GCA_948472985.1 Iguana delicatissima | reverse complement strand
AGCTATAGAAGAAAAGCAAATTCCTTACTGGGGATCAGTAGGAAAGGAATTAAAAATTAAATGTATCAGTTGTGTAACTCCTTTATACAGAGTCATGGTGCAACAAAACTTGAAACATTGTTTGGACAGTTCTGCCCACTGCACCTCAGAAAGAATATTGCAAACCTGGAAAAATTGCAGAAAGGTCGACCAAAATAATCAAGGGACTAAAGTGAGTCTCCCTTGAGGAAAGGATACACAGTATGAAGCTGTTTAACTTAGGAAAAAGTAAAGGGAACACAACAGGATTGCATAAAATTATGCATGGCATGATGAAAGTGAATAAGGTGAAGTCTTTTCTTCCCACACATGTAATACTAACGCTCAAAGTCATTGATGAGGGTAAATGATTTAGGATAATGGTGGTGGTGATGATAATTTATATTCTGCCTTGTTTCTAGCCCTGGGCCTCGAGGCAGCTTACAAAACAATTGGAACAGGTAGAGCTAAAAAGTCCTATAAGGAAAAAACTTTAAAGAGTTAAAATATAATTAAACCATCAATAGAATTACATGCATTTTTAAAATATATCCACTAAAATGATGGTATTTGCTTCCTCATAATTACCAGTGGCCACCAGCTTGGATGGTTTTAAAAGCACATTAGACAAATTCATGGTGTATGAGGCTAATCACCGGTTGATAGTCATTATGACTCTTATCCCCATTGTCAGGAGCAGTATGTATCTATATACCAAGTGCTAGGGGACATGAGTAGAGCCATGCTGTAGGAGTTATAGGCCTCCTATGGGTATCTGACTGGAGACTGTAGGAACGGAATGGTGAACTAGGTAATACAAAACCCAGACCTTTAGTCCAATACAGTTGGACTCTTTTAATCTTATGGATAAATAAAATGGTGGGGAGTTACTTACATACTAGTATTGTTTTATTCCAGTTGTTGCTGTCTCTTCTTTATAACATATTGTAAAATAAGCATTCCAAGAAAGATATCAGCACAATTGTCCCAGAAAGCCCATCCTCAAGCGTAAGCTACCAGGTGGGATAAATTGACATATCCTAGCATAAATTGTCCAGTTTTGGAATATTTGGAGGCTGGAAGATGCTACAGGAGTCCTATTCATAGACAAGCACAGTCAGAGTTTAGAACTGCTGACTGTTTGTTTCCAGTTGTGCTACTCAATATTTGACTTTGAACTATTTCAGCCCAATGTTTAGTCCTCTTTTTGAGGGTTTTTGTTTCTTTTCTTTTAAGACATCATGAACTAAAACAAAAATACTGCAATGAGTATTAGAGAAGGATCTTTCCCTCATATCTTTAGGCAACATTACATGTTGTTGTTGTTGTTGTTGTTGTTGTTGTTGTTAATTATCATATTTATTTATATCTTGCCTTTTTCCAGTCCAGACTCAGGAGGCCTAAAACAGTCAAACACAAACATTGATAAAAATTCATAGTATACAAAAGTTAAAAAGCAATTAAACTATCAAAAAGATTAAAATCAATTAAAAACATAAACCATTTAAAAACAACACATAAAAAAATTGTCATGTTATACAGGGTCCATTTTCCCCTTAAATTTTTTTTTTAAAAAAGAAATCAGTTTTTAAAGGCTTCACGTAACAAGAAGGTCCTCACCAGCTTGTAGAAGGATAGTAAAGAAGGTGCCAATCTAATCTCCCTGCGAAGGAGTTCTGGAGCCTGAAAGCAGCCCCTTTGAAGGTCTTCTCTCATATTCCTACCAGATGTACCTGTAATGGTGATGGGACAGAGAAAAGCATCTCCCCAGAAGATCTCAAAACATAGGCATGTTTATTTGGGAGAATATTGTCCTTCAAGTAAGAGTAGCTATCCTATGCCATGAGTCCCATGGTTACATGCTATACTTTCCTCTTAAAACATGCATCATACTCAGCTTTCCTTCTGCACAACATGGAAAGAGACTTGTGAAATAGTATGAAATTACTTTGGCTACTCTTAGCCTATTCCATATAAGGAATCTTTAGATTCCTAGCTAGAATTTATTTTAGCTAGAATCCTATTGGTTAGTTTCCAGCAGAGCAGACCCATTGAATCAATTCTCGAATGGTCTGTCAACATGCCAGTAAATCTCACTGATTCAATGGGTCCAGACTAGTTGGGCCTAACAATAGGTTTTAGGCTTTTGTGAATTTTTGCTGTCTTCCAGATTTTGCTTTATGCCATGAATAACAAGAATAACAAGTTAAGACTTGTAACTTAATTTCAGATGAAGAAATATTGTTGAATTATTGTTGAATTATTGAAGAATTATTGCTGCCGTTTTGCCAAGTATACATCTGGCTTTCCCACTAGGATCCTCTGTTCATCACCTTTGTCCATACTAACGTGTTTTTAATTCATTATTTTACTTTCTAAAGTAAATTGAACCTGAAACTTGAACATTACACCTAAATAAAATGACATACTAAATGAAGAAACCTATCAACTGATTTAAAAAAATAACAGCAAGTGTGGGTTTTCATCTTGAGTGTCATGTGCAAGGAGTTTCTTTTTTTTCCCCCCCTTCTCCTTTTCTCTCTTTCTCAAATCACTCCACACTACTATAAGCAATAGCAGTTCTCAGTCCAAAATTGCCACCCAAACCTACCATTAATTTTGGCATGCCCCTTGGGCTTCCTACTGATTTGCTTAGCGTCATGCTTAGTTGGATTCTGAATTTTCACGTTTGAATGTCTCAGTGTCTCACTCTTGTACTGAAAATCCTTAAATATTGGACAACAATGCTATCTCCAAAGTAGATGCTGGTTTCTTAGCATTCCTCTTGAAGACAAATATGTTGTGCATATGTTTCATGAAGGAAAGGATGCCTAGAAGGTTTAAAGGCCTGAAGAGTTTACAGGGTTACAAGTTTACCCACGATATGCTTCCTGTGCATAGATTGACATATGCTGCCTTTCCTCAGAGATGTGCGTGTATGTTTCTTATGCTGTGCCTACCCAAACAGTATTTGAGCCCTTTGAGTGCAAAAGGGAGTGCAAAGAGAGGATGGATCCTGCCCATTATGTGTTTACAACATTTTAGGCCTACTGGTATAAGTACTTTAATGTCCTACAGGTAATGCGGAAAGTTTATCCTCTTGTGCTAGATAGTATATGCCCTTGATTATGAAAATTATTCAGAATTCAGAGGATATCATTGCATTTTAAGGGCTCCTGTGTCGTTGATACTTCTTAATCTCAGTCCAAGATAAACATTTCTGTATCACCATATACCTGGCTGGCTTGCCCTTTTAAATACTCAAAAGCATGATCCATATTCAGGACAGTGGCTTTCTCCCCCTCTTTAAGCTTTCCTGCTGTGATGAAAGAGTCGTCTCATCCTCTATTAATTTTGTCTGGTATCTTGAATATGATTATGCTATTACTTTTGGAGATAGTCTGCTAGAATGCATCTGAGCATGTCTCACTTCTAAAGTAATATTTATAAATGTATCTTCTTCTTCTTCTTCTTCTCTTCTTCTTCTTCTTCTTCTTCTTCTTCTTCTTCTTCTTCTTCTTCGAGACATACAGAACCTTTATAGATTGGAGCTACCCTGGGTGATGTCTTTAACTTTCTCTTCCCCAGATTTCAGTACTTACTATGCAATAAGTCATATGCATATTTACTTAGAATTTTCCAATGGGACTTACTTCCCTATAAGTGTGTGGGGGATGGCCACCCTAAGTCATGAATTTTGCAAGTTTTGTGAGTAAATGAAACAGCTTGTTTAATAGTTTATATTACAAGTACTCAGCATTTATCTTTACTGATCTTTTGTCATGGTGATTGGGTTGTTCTAAAGCATATTTTAGTTAGAATGCAAACAGTAAATGCCAAAGAACTGTAGGGGGAATAAAGCAAATGAGAATTCTTTTCTTTCCCTCTCCCCAGATGTGTATGTGTGTGCGCGCGCGCGCGCGCATCTGTGTTGCAGGGTAAGGAGAAAGGATCAGCCTCAAAGAAACCTTTTTCCGAGGTCAACTTTCCTTTCCTTGATAGAATCAGTGTGTCTTTATCTTCCTGTAGATGGAATCCTGCCTCATTAAGCAAAAGCTAGTTGGATGTTCTCTAATCCCATGGTTGTCAGTCAGATCAGCAGTAGCATACATTATTCCACATATTTTCAGGATTTGTTCAGCACAGTTGGTGTGGTGGTGTAGGCCTGTGATGCCCTCATGCTTTTTCTACAAGGAAAGAGAGCTTTGCTCTGATTTAGTTACTGAGGCCAACCCCCAATTTGGCCCCTTCAGGAGTCTTCATGCGGGCAGGCATCTTATCTTGAAGACAGACAGATAATCAGAGCAACTTACTGTGGGAAGTCACTTACTCATGAGGACAATTGGTAATAACCGCTAATGGAAAAGAAAGCAACTAATTTTTGAACCAGATATCTCTAATGCCAGACAAGCTTTCCTCTGGTGCTCTCTGATGTGCCTTCCAACACCTCTAGAAGGCACCAGCTGGGGAAAGACTGGGACAAATAAATTCAATTTTCCAGAGAAATCAATTTTTCAAATGTTACTGGTGATGAGAATACAATATTGCCATCTTACAACTGAGTAGCGAGGACCATGGTATGTTCTTTAGTGGCCTGGACCCTGCATTCCCCACATAACCACAACTGCTTATGTTCTTCCTCAGTAATCTCTGTCTTTACTTGGCTTTCTTACTTTGACTCTGACATGATGTTCTTAAAGGGTGTAGAGCAGGGTCTTCGCTGCTGTGGGGCTCCTAAGGGTTTTATTTTGGTCTATATGCTAGTATGAGTATTTCAAGTGGCAGTCTGGGCATCATTTTTCATTCTCTACTGTTCTATTAAGGGGTAGGAGAATGGCAGTCACAGTCATGGGAGAGGATGTTGAAAAATGGTTCTCTTTTGTTTTGAGAGGGGAGGGGAGACATTTTCAGAAATCTTCTTTGAAAAATCACAGATCTCTTTTGAGCAATGTAGGGCTAATTCCATTGAACAAATTATTATCTCCACTCTTTTAAGGAATTCTTTTTGCTGTGCCCAGGTTACTGGGGACTTTGCTCCCCCTTCTTTCTAGCTTGCAGTAGCTTCTTGAGGCTATAGGCAGGGACAAAACCTGGACAAATATATATATTTTTTTAAGGAGAATGTATATAAAGATGTGATGCTTATGTTACCCATAACTAAATAGTGGTAGGATGATGCTTTGTGTTCAAAGCATCATCCTGAAACTGCTCATTTATGGATGGCTTCAACTTGTCATTACGTTCCTTCTTCTTCAAAGCAACTTTCTAAGCTCTGGGCTGAAACAGGCTTTTCTTAGCCCTACTAATATTTTATACCACTGATTCTACTACAGAAAGGACTAACAGTTGGATTCGGGCCCTCATCTTCCATAACTTCCAACATTTCACAGATGAAAATCAGAAAAGATATGGCCAAACAGCATCAGAGTGTGGTCAAGACTCAATGGTATTAGTGAGGAAAAACGTATAAGCCAGGAGAGGCTGTGGCATTCTGCTTTTGCTTGAATCTAGTGGGAAGGGAAAGTTTCTTCCCACTCTTCTCCTACCTGCTGAGTTGACTGAGTGTAAATTAGGTATGTATTTTGAACTCTGTCTGCAGCATTTAATATAAGCTGAGGGCAAAGAGCGAAAGCAGAAGGAAGAGAGAGAAACCAGGTCTTTTTAAAAATAACTGAAAAAGTGGGTCAGCAGAGAATTAACCAGGATTGTCCTGATAAATTGGGACAGTTGGGAGGGATATGATGAATGGACTTCACCTTCATTTGTCAAGTCTTGCTTTCATTGCGAATGCAGAGACTGAGGCATTTCTGCACCACACTGTAATAGTGCTATTATTCCACTTTCAACATCCTATGAAATCCTGGGGTTTGCAGCATTTACAATTCTCAACCAGAGAGCTCTTTGGCTTCAGCAAACTACAAACCCCAGAATACCATAGGATGTTGAAAGTGTAATACTAGCACTATAACAGCGTAGGGCAGATATACTCTGAGAAACTGATGTGTGGTGCCAGTGTCACCAGTCAAAGTAGCAAAGGAGACAGAGATTCTTAGTTTTAAGAACTCATACTAAATGCTGTTACTGGGATCAGCAAAGCCACTCTTACGCATCAGCTTGTAATTGGCAAAGGAGTAATTAATTTACATGCATATGTTCTCTCCGTAATTAAACTTATAGTGCTTGCTTTGATACTGACTGGTTAACATGCTGTTTTCAGTGTCAATCGAATAGAGATCATGACTCACAATTAAATCATTCTAATTCTATAGCTACTCTGTTACACCATAGCTAACTAAGGTTAAGCAAATCATGGAGGCTTTTATATGTTCTAAAATTAAATTAGTTTTTTTTTTAAAAGTAGCAACCCTCCCTTGTCAGTTACTCAAATATCCTGAGGATAGTGCTAGCATGTTAAATGTTTTCAAATCTTGCACCACATATGCAAAGTATTTTTTTCTCATCTCCTTTACCTCTGCATGGCAATATTTAACACAATTTTAATTACAGAAACTGTGATCTACTGTTAAAAAAAAAAAAAAAGGAAAAAGTTAACATTGCACATCTATCTTCCTGGGGGAAATAGTGCCTGTTGCTAAAGATAGCATGCTTCTTTGTCTTTGTTCATAAAAGATCTATGCCTAGGGTATATCCTAAGCTCGATATCTACTGATGACACATGTCTTATGGAAAGTTTTTAACTCATGTACATGTAACTCGCCTCCTGCAATGACATTTTGGAGAGATTGTTTTAGAAATCTTTTGAAACGAACATCACTTAATCTGAAGTAGTAATTTACTTCTAAAACTTCTGTATAGGAAACATGCATATTCTGAAAGGGAAGGACTAGTAAAGAGAGAAGTCTGTTCAGGAAACCATTCTTTACATTTGAGGAAGCATGACAAATCCCCTCCACTTCTACCACTTGGCTACAGTGAAAGATATTTCTGTCCATTTCAGGAAATGCTTATTCACCTTTGGGAAGCAAGACAGATTCCTTCCTAGCTAGTCAACTAGACTGAGCAAGAACCCATCTCCTACCAAACTGCTCATCTCAAAAAACAAAAACAAAAACAAAAGAACATGACATGAACTCAAAGGTGCCTACATAGTTTCAGGTGCCTAAATAGTTTAGTTCATTTTAATCTTGCCACTAGTTTAATACCATTATAATGTTCACTTTATGGAGGTTTTTAGCTGCATTTTTTTAAAACTGTAAGCCATCCTTAGTCCCAGTTTTGGAAGAAAGGCAGGATACAAGTGAACTGATTCATAACTGGAAAATGAGACATGACTATAAAGAAAGGAGAAGACTGGTGGTTATCACACAGTTACTACCTCTATTAGTTCTGTAGTAGAATCCCAAGTGAACATCAGATATTTTGGGTCCATTGAGCAATCTCTGGATAAAAAGGCAGGTATAGTACAAGTCAGTAGGAAGTACCACATTCTAATCAGGAAACTTCTTTCAGTTTCTATTGGGTGGGTATTCACTCATTAACAGAGTATTTACCAATGCCAGAAGTTGGGCCTTCTGTTTAGGAAGGAATACTTCATTCTCCACTTGCTTAGAAGCCATGTAATCTATTCTAATTTCCTATGTTCTAAGGCTGACACTGTGAGCAGCCCTGGCATACTAAAAACTAAACTAAACTAAAAACTAACTCCAGTTTTTCACATCTCTGTTGTAGACTAACACTCAGACCAACCCATTCTACTTTATAAGCCAAAGTCTGTAGGTCACACTAGCAAGACAATGGCAACCATCTATAGTTAATAATGTTGCAAATTCATTCATGTACAAAGCAAAGTTTTAGGTGCTCTCTCACCTGCCTTATCTCTCAGAAATGGAGCTCTTGTTGCTGTTGTGTGCCTTCAAGTAATTTCTTATGGCAACTGTAAGGTGAACCTATCAGGTGGTTTTCTTGGCAAGATTTGTTCAGAAGCGTTTGCCATTATCCTCCTCTGAGGCTAAGAGAATGTGACTACAATGGATCTTGAGAAACAGAAAATGGGCTCAAGGACATTCAGAAGATTGCCGTGTTACCAGGGTGACACAGTTGCAAGTAGTCACCTCTCAAGGGACAGAATACCTTGTGAGAGGTCAAGAGACCACTGAAAGCAGGTTTAGCTGGTTACTCATATTCTAAAAGGTTGGATAGTGGGGCTAACGAAGAGGTTTAATGACTGATGCTGCTTTCAGTGCTGGCAGAATACAGAATGGAAGAGAATTAAGGAGCTTAGATGTCTTTCCACTCTTAGGGTCATAGGATAGTTGTGCTGGATTTCCAAGACCTTTACAAAGTGTTCTCCTCTCAAACCAGTAAATGTAAAAAAGAAGAAGAAGAAGCTGGAAACTGGTAGGTTCTGTCAATGTAGCCTTTCCTCCCTATTTGTACTGTGCTATCAACAAATTTAATTAGGCAAAATCCAAAGACAGGTGGACTGGGATACTGAGAATCCAAAAGTACCATAAAGCATCTTTATATGATGCTCATGTTACTCTGATATTTTCAGATTTGGAAAATCATTTGGAGATAGATATCTAAAGAAATCATTCTTCAGATTTCAGTCCTTTGTCATATTCCAATGTTAATTTTCAGCAGTCTGAATGCCACCACTTAATTAGGGCAAAAGGAAGATAAACAGAACTCCTAATTTCTCAGTTTACATGGTTAGGATTTTCTTTCTTGCTCCCCCCTTTTTTTGTTCTGTACAAATTACACTACACTCATCTTCTTAATTATTTTCATTCTGTAAAGTTAAATAGGCTATAACCCTATTTAAAGTAAGTTCTAAATATAGGTTAATGAAATTTCATGTCCCTGAGCAATTATGGTATTGCTCAACATATTGTTCCGAGGCCTGCGCAGCTGGCCTTTGCTAATTCATAGAAATGTGAGCTTTGTTCACTTTGAATTGGTCACTTCAGAGCACACATTTCACCAAATATTGGTATGTTTTGGTATTTATTAATCTTCTTTCCCTAAACGCCTGTTACTAGCCCAAAACACTATCTGGTCTATGTGTTAGAGAGGTTTCTCTAATACAAGGCAAGTAAATATATAGCATTTTGTTCAATGTTCTCCCAATCAGATACTCATTTCCACCAGGCTGGATGTGTGGATTAGTAGTGAGAGGACTACCAATGGGACAGCATTGCAACTATGGATACTCCTCAAGAAAACCAAGTCAGATAAATGTTACACAATAATAAATATAGAACAGAAGCACAAATGGTACTCAGTAGGTTAGACAAGAACAAACAAAAAAGTAAGCAGAAATAAGGGCCCTTGCCACAGCTTACCTTCTTGTGGCATCATCTGGTAGGGATCCTAGCAGTGGCTCTGCCAGGAAGGGAGCATGACAGGAGTGCTTTCCTCCACACCGGCTGGTTCCCTGCTGAACGAAGTGCAAAGGCCACATATCTTCCTTCTGCAGCAAATCCAGGTACTTTCTCAGGCTGTGCTGGGGCAGGAAGTGTAGCCATTGAGCTTCTGGGGTTTCCACAGGACAGACAAGTGTGGGATGGTGGTGTGATTGTGGGTCATTGATGGGGAAAACCCATCAATGATTTAACCTGTGATTGTGCTGCCTGGGGAGGGGGGAAGGACAGGACTGCAATGACATCATGCAGAAACATTGTTGCAGTCCTGTCCTTCTCCTGTCCCTATGCTAGGATGGGAGGGTACTGCAGAAAGGGCCAAGGTCTCAAGGATCTCAATGGATGAGACAGCTCCTAGTGCATCAGTTGTTCCACAAAGCTGAAGACACTCATTGAGGCCTTCAGAAAAACCCTTTCAGATTATCCTTCCTAGACTCCACCTGCTCACTTTAGAAGAATGATCTCCATAGCCTTCGGAAAACTTCCGTGGCCCAGAATGTGAATGCTTCTCTTCTTTGTGACTTCTTGCCAGTGGGTAGGTGCAGTTCGAGAAGAGATCCTCTGCTGAGGGCAAATGGAGCCATGATGACTCCTTCTCAGATGAGGACCCCACTGTCACAAGGAGACCATGCCTAACCCCAGCAGTAAATGTTGGTAGTGTGATGGTGGTTATAGGGCTGAAACATCAAATGGAACAAATCATATCATGCAACTCTTTGTGAATTTCAATCAATAGCTATCTTGGGACAGTAGAGGTAGAATCGCATGTTCACAGCAGACTGAAAATAAGCAAGACAGCCTCATTCTGCCTAGGAGGCATTGGACCCTATAATGTTAGGCCTCTCAAAGATACTTTCCAGTATCCCATGTGGGATTCAGAGTCGAAAGGATGTCTTCATTTCACCCAAGGGAATAAATGCCAGTTTAACCACTGCAGGCTCCACTGATCTAGGAGTGTTTTTAACTCACATGCTCTTAGATATCTCTTAACTGATTCAGAAGCCTCTTTCATTTTTATAGTGGATATTCCCTGAAACAATTTCCAACCAATTATAAACACCAACAGGAATCCTGGTTTATCTTCATCTTTAATAACATGATAGTAAGTTGATATAGTCCTACCTCCCATCCAAAGTGAATTAATCAAACTTATCTTTCTCTTTGATTCCCACAACATTTATTCATGATACATCCTGCAAAAAATTGCTCAAAGGGTTAAATTAAACATGAAATGGAATGCAAGATTTGGTAGAGCTAAAAAACCCCAAACACTATTTAAATTATTTTAAAACGTCTTGTTGTGGGATGAACTGGCGAGTTCCTGTTTTATTTAATAATGTTAATTTCATTCTTAGTGATAAAATATAATTCATTTAAAGTTAATTCTTAGAATGAAGAGAAGGCATGTCTTTCCATGTATTTCAAAGAGAAATCAGAACAATTACTTTAGTGTGTGTCTGAATATTATTTGAAGTTTTCCATTTACACGGGAGTCTCATCATTTGGCTTCAAGTCCTAAAGAGCATCTGTAATAATGTTAATTCTATTGATTTCATAATTTTAAACAATTTGCTTTTAAAAATTCATTGCACTGCAGTTGGACTTGAAACATCTGTGGATTAGATACTGAAAGATATCTTTGTATCTTCCAAAGCCTTGCCAACTGACCACACTAGCGGTACACTTCCTAGCTTAGGTTATTAAACAACACAGACCTCAGCACATACTATAAAAATAACTATGAAAAATATGTGCCTTGTAGATGTAGGAAGGTCAGGAGGTCAACAACTCCCTTATTCACCCTCTGCTTCTAACATAAAAACAATGATGGTATTCAGTAAAATTAAAAGGCAATACTTAAAAACTTAAATGGATATTTAATGCTGTCACAAGACCTTACTGAAAGCAATAAACAAGATATTGTGTGCTTATAACATATGGGCTAGATGCAAGCAGAACGGAGGACAAAACTGTCTCATAGCTAGTAGGGACTAACAACCTGATCCTATCATCTGTTCCACTGGCACTGAACATCACAGGACTGGGTAGTAGCTATGTGGGGCTTAGCCATATGAAGGCCCAATGGAGTTTTGCACTTTCCTGATCACTGAAGGTTTCACTTCATTATATTGTTCAAGTAGTGAAGTTTCTAATGCCTATTGACTTAACTCAAAACTGAAGTTGCATTGAAATTAATGGGAATTCATTTGGTTATGCTAACTTTTCATATTGAACTGTATCCATCATTGTGCTGTTACACCAAAACGTGGGTGACTCAGGAGTCAACCTGTGATACCAGTATCTCCACAAGACAGAGGAGAATTAATTAGCTCAAAATTAGAAGGCCTGTGAGAAGGGAGTAACTTAATGAGATCTTTCCACCAATGTTTACAGGGTCATGCAGGAAAGAAAGCCAGAGATTCAAAAGTAAACTAAAAATGTGTTTTATTGAAAGATTCACACACTCATGCAAAAGATCCAAACACTCATGTACTCACACATGGACTAACCAAAGGTAAAGGGAGGAAAGTTGTGGATAGAGGATTTTAGGGTTTGGGTGATAATTACTGATCTGGAGAGAAGTGAAGAAAAGCTGCAATGTGACTTAGGCAGGCACCTAATGACAGCTCTTACCTGGGAATCAAATGGACAGCATGGAGTTTGTTAGGTTTGAGAGACTGCGAAACACTGCTTGAAATCGAGGGTTTTTATACCTAAAATCTACCCTATGGGTATGGGTGTGAATTGCTGTCCCAGCTGAGTGGACAATGGGAGTTGCCATACAAACAGTGAGGTCTGGATAAAGTTAATGGTCTAAGTGTTTAGGTAACAAAGGAGTAATGGCTGTTGTAATAGCCCTGTATTATGGATAGGTTGGGAAGAAAAAGCAAGGAAACATCCAGGTGTGAGGGATCAGGGTTAAAACAATAACAGTTTGGTGGGAACTTCCCTTTTCTGCTCTGAGATGTCCAACTTGTTAGCATAAGCTTATTGTCTCTAGAGTTGCCTTGTAATCTGCCAGACAATGACTTCAGTTTCACCTAGGAGGGGATGTGGCTGACCTGCCTTGCAATCTCACATTTATAGTCAGTAATTTTCCTCTTTCCAGTTTGACCTTCCAATCAACTCAGGCTTCCAGTTTATTTCAAATGCCAATCAATGTAGTGCCAATTAAATAATATTGCCAATTAAACCATATCAATCTTGGTAGGGGGTGGTGCAGGGCCATAACAGTGCAGACCATGACCTTCAGCATGGTGGAAACTTCTTCTCTCTTCAACCTTCCCTCCTCTACATCATCCCAAAAACAGTTCTGGAGGATTTCCAATCCCTCTGGAGCAAGTTTTGGAGGGGTACACAGGGCTGAGCCGGTGGGGAGGGAGACAAAAATGGGAGGAGACAGAGAGGTTGGCTCATAGTTCATTACAAGAGAAATATTATTCAAAGAAAATTTCACGGGAGTGTAGGATTATCATGGAGGGCCATCCTTGGGACTGATATTTCCTGATTCCTCTTGTGGAACCAGTTCCATCAGTGGAAGTATCCCCATTAATTTCATTGGGATTGACAGGTGTGTATCTCAATTAACATAGTCTGGATCCAACCCACTGTTAAAGAATCGTATAAGGAATAAAATGTGATAACATAATATTTTACCTAGCTGCTCAGCAAGGAGTAAATCCTTCCTGGCTTTCCATTCTGTTAGCTAATGAATGGGAGGCAGAGAGATGCTCGACAAGCCAGGAAACTGCATTGTCCCAAACCTTTCCCCTCCACTGCATGTACTGATCAATGAAGGAAGAAGGGACAGGATTTCTGCATGTCTGTCCCTTGTTGATTGTAAGAAATCATTTTATCCTAGCAGGAGTATGAACAGTCAGTAGATTTTTCCATTTTACCTAAGTGACATCCAACACAGAAATTGGTTTGAGTTCAGGCCCAGTTTGATTTCTGTGCTTTTTTTGAGCCACAGCATAATCTGGGAGATGTGAACTAACACAGTAAAGGATGTTGGCAAAGGTTTGAACACAGAGGACTTCCATCCACACCACTCCAGACATTATTATGTGTATAATGTTAACTTTCTTTCAGTTCTCTTATCCTGCCTGTCTTAAGACTGGTACATAAATCCAACTCAGTTCTGTTCTTGCTATTTGGTATTCCTTTGGCTTTCAAATGCACATGCTTGGGACCAGCTTAGGTTTGCGAGTTGTTTTTGATCAGTTATGGCTTGGAATAGCATATCTGGGCAATACATTCCTTATAGTTCATTGAAGATTTTTAGTTTGAGTAAGGCCCTTTCTGCAACCTACCTGCGTCCAGCGTGGTTGCGCAGGGATCACACGAACAGCCTCTTCCATGAGGCTCTCGCATCCCTGCTGCTTCTACTCTGCAGGAGGTGCCTGCCAGCTGGCAGGCAGCATGAAAGCTCTGCCTCCTCCTTCCGCAGCGCAGCTAGGTATTTTCCCAGGCTGCACTGAGGGAGGAAGCATGAGGGCCGTGGCTCCAGAGGCTCCACACACAAGGTAAAAATGTGTGGGGCTCCAGAGCGATGCGCAGTCGTGCACCATTTTCAGCTAAAATCTGAAAATGATATAGTGCATGATCGGCGCCTGCTGGCCCTGGCAGCATCACATGATTGCAAGGACATCATCTGAAATGCTCCTCGCAATCACGCGACACTCTGGAGGCCCTTTCACATGATGAATGCCATGCAAAAAGGGCCCAAGGCTGACAATACAGTGATGTAGATCGGAAGGCAATAGGGCAGGTACAAAGGTCTGGAAGAAACAAGAAAGATGGTACCTTAGTAAATGTAAACATTATGTATCAGAATGTATGATATTTGATTACTTGTTTGAAAAAAAGAGGAATCTGTATTGGGCAATTGTAGGAGGAGTCCTAGTTCAGAAATCGGAGAATATCGATTGATAATATTAAACAGAGAAGGATACAAAGCTGTAAATATGGCCATTTACACACTAAACTGTTATAGTGCTATTATTCCACTTGTAATATCCTGTGGAATTCTGGAGATTATAGTTTACTGAAACCAAAGAGCTCTCTGGCTGAGAATTCTAAATGCCCCTCCCTAAACTGCAAACCCTAGGATTCCATAGGATATTGAAAATGGAATAATAGCACTGTAACAGTGCAGTATGGAAATGGCCTAAGATAATTAAGACAATGTCCCATGAAAAAGGTAAACAAGAATAGTAATAAATAATTAGACGGTTCTTGGGGGGATGGATGGTGGGAGAGAGAGGCCCATGATTTTTTAAAAATAAGACAATAGAGTAGGGCTTCAAACAACACACAGCTGCAAGGAGAATCCACAAAAGGACAAACCACACAATTTGCAGGCATGATTGAGAAACTTTCAAGCAGTAATATTTTGGGTTTTTTGCTTTTTCATTCATCACAAGTGTGAGAATTTTTTTTTTCAGAATGACCAAAGAAAATGTGTAAATGAGCTTTTAGTAATACCAACAAAGGTATTATTAGAGACTCATATAAAGAAAACCCAAGAAAAGTACTTATATAATTCTAAATTAGAACAATGTTTTGCTTCTTCATATGTAAAGAAGAAAAGAGGGATTGCTATTTATATTGAAAAAGATATTCAAGCAAAACAAATTTTTGAAGATGAAGGAAGAATATTGGGCGTTGAAATTCTAAAAAATGGTAAAAAAAAATTATTGGTTGGTGCTTACGCCCCAAATGAAAATAAAGCTGAATTTTATATGAAATTGCAAGGAAAAATATCAGCATATGAGTATGAACATTGCATTTTAGTGGGTGATTGGAATGGAGTTTTGGATATTAAAATGGATAAAACAACCTCTCAGAATAAAGAAGATCAAGCAATGAGAGGAAGATTACCAAAAGATTTCTTTGAGATGTGTGAAGAATTATCTGTTTTAGATGTATGGAGAACTATTTATCCAAATGATAAAGATTTTACTTTTTTTCCTGAAGTTCATCAGTCTTGGTCCCGAATAGATATGATCTTGATTTCTAAACATGTGTTATCAGAGATAAGGAAAACAGAAATATTGTCAAAGGTCATCTCTGATCATTGTCCAGTAATGTTTCAAATCCAAGAGAAGACTAAACAATTTCAATGGTCATTGAATGATAGTTTATTGAATGATGAAGAGATAGTAAAACAAACAAAAGAAGTGCTAAAAAATTATTTTAAAGAAAATATAAAAGAAGACATGAAAATGAGAACGGTTTGGGATGCATCAAAGGCAGTAATGAGAGGGTTTTTTATACAGCAATGATAAATTCAGAATAAAAAAAGGTGGGAGAAATATCAAGTGTTATTCAGCAAACTCCAAGAGAAAGAGAAAGAACTTAAGAAAAATCCATTGCAACAATCACTACAGCAGGAGATTAAGAAAATACAGAAGGAGATGGTGATAATAACAACTGAAGATATAGAGAAAAAGATGAAACAGATGAAATTAACTCAATTTGAACATGCTAATAAAATAGGGAAATGGTTAGCATACAAACTTAAGAAGAAGAAAGAGAAGAACATAATTGTTGAGCTGAAATGTGGAAAGAAGTTGATTAGTCAACAAGAAAAAATAAACAGAAATTTGAAGAACATTTTGGAAAACTATTCTATGAAATAAAATCCCCTCATCAATGTGAGAAAAATCTGTCTAAATGTCTTCAAAAAGTAAAGATCTCAAAAAAATCACTGGAAGCACAAAAACAGTTGAATAAATCAATAACAATTACTGAAATTGAAGAGACTATAAAAGATTTGAAAGTGGACAAGGTACCAGAACCAGATGGGTTCACAGCACTGTATTATAAGAGATTTATAAAAGAATTAACTCAACCAGTTCAAGCAACTTTGAAGGAAATAGAGAAACATGGTAAACTGAAATCCTGGGGAGTATCTAACATTGTACTGATACCCAAAGAGGGTAAACATAAAAAAGAAGTTAAGAATTACAGACCAATCTCTTTGTTGAATGTAGATTATAAAATTTTTGTGGTAGTGTTGGCAAAATGGTTGAGACAGATATTACAGGATAAAATTCAAGAAGGTCAAACAGGCTTTCTCTCAGGTAGATATATGAGAAACAATATAAGACAATCCAGATGTAATTGAATATTATGCTAAAACCCCAGGGAAGAAAGCAGCACTCATTTTTTTGGATGCAGAAAAGGAATTCAGTAATGTTTCCTAGACCTTTAGACATCGGGTATTGAGAGAATGGCCCTTTCCACACGGGGGGGCCCGAAACGCGGTGGAACGGGGTGGTGCACGCGGGAACGGAGCTTACCTTAATCCGGGTGGCTCCGTCCCCATGGGGAGCAGCACGTGTTCACCACTCTACATGCTGCCGGCGGCCGGCGGTGTCCGGCGGCGCCCAAAATGGCGTCTGGCGGCTTCCAGTGCTGCTCCACCAATCGGGGCAGCGCGCCAGCCAGAAGCCCACCCCCGGGCAGCTCTGCAGGGATGCGCTTGCGCACCCCTGAAGTTCTTCACGGGGTGCTGTGACGGGCTAGCGCGCTCTTGTTTTAAAAAGACCACTTGAAAGGTGGTCTTTATAAAACACATGGCGCCACCCCTGCAGCCGCGCGAGGGCACTTTGAGGTGTAGAACCTCACCTTTTCAAGCCGCCCTAGCGCACCCCACGGTGTAGATGACCTCCTGGTGAGGTCATCCCAGTGCGGGCTATATCCCCATGTGGAAATGGCCAATATGATATGGGAGAAGATTTTTGTGAATGGATTGAGAGGATATATCAAGAACAATCTGTGAGATTAAAAATTAATGGAGATATTTCAACAAGCTTTGTAATCAACAAAGGGGTACGGCAAGGGTGTCCATTATCACTATTGTTATTTATAGCTGTTTTGGAAGTATTGCTGAATATAATAAATGAGGATTCACAGATAAAAGGCTTGAAAATAAGGAAAAAGGAACTGAAATTAAAAGCTTTCACAGACGACATAATTATATTTTTGGAGGATCCACAAGAATCAATTTAGGTGCTGATGGAAACTTTGCAAAGATATGGTCAAGTGGCAGGATATAAGATAAATAAGGAAAAGACAATGATGATGACATTGAATATGACTAAAAAAGAGCAAGCTGATTTGGACAGTAGATCTGGATGTCAATTAACTAAGAAAACAAGATACTTAGGAATTATGTTAACAAAAAGGAACCAAGAATTATCCGACAACAATTATCTGAAGATACGGAAAGAGATTAAAAATGATATGGAAAAATGGAAAAATCTAAATCTATCTCTCCTGGGAAGAATAAATGCTTTCAGTATGTCCTTATGACCAAAACTTACGTTCCTTTTTCAGAATTTACCAATAATAGGAAGAATGGGAAAAGGATCTTCAAAAGTTTATTCGGCAAGGGAAAAAGCCAAGGATAAGATTCAAAACACTTCAGGATACAAAAGAAAGAGGAGGATTTGACCTTCCATCACTGAAAATTTATTATTACGCATGCTGTCAAGATTGGATTAGAGACTGGGTTCAATTCAAGAGAACAACCATGAAAGATTTGGAAGAAATAAATAACAGATTTGGATGGCATGGATATTTATGTTACGATAGATCAGTGGTGAATAAAGAGTTCAATAATCATTGCATCCAGAAGACGCTGTTAAAGGTTTGTCGATAAATAAAGCAGAAATATTATACAAAACTTCCAACATGGACTTCACCACAAGAAACGTACAAAATTGCCCCAACAAAACAAAGAAATGTATTAACATATCAAGACATATTGAAATAGAAAGGGGACAAACCAAGAATGTGTAAATCGGAAGAACTAGAGGCTGATGGGCATGAGCTAAATTGACAAAAACTAAAAGAAAGGTTTAAAATGGATCAAAAACTGTATGGATTTGAGAGAAAAGAGAATGAATTGGATATATTGATGAAGGGAAATCAAAAGAAAAGAATTTCAAAATTTTATAAACTATTGTTGAAAAGAGAAATGGAATCAGAAGTAGTTAAAGATACAATGGTTAAATGGGCTCAGGATGTGAGACATCCGATCGAATTAGAAGTTTGGGAGAAAGTATGGAAAACTGATATAAAATTTACCCAAACTTAAATTTAAGAGAAAACTTTTACAAAATATTACATAGATGGTATATGACCCCAGAAAGATTGCAAAAAATAACTAAAAATGGGAATGTGAAATGTTGGAAGTGTGATGAAAAGACTGGCTCCTTTTTTCATAAGTGGTGGACTTGTGGAAAGGCAGGAAAGTTCTGGAAGGGGATACAGGATGAAATTCAAAGAATCTGTAAAATGAACTTTGAAATGATACTGGAATTTTATTTGTTAAATATGTTAGGACAACAAAGGGAGATAAGAAGTCATCAGAAGATATTGTTATATGCGATAACAGCTGCAAGGTTGATATATGCGCAACATTGGAAAGAAAAGAAAGATATTGATTTAGGAGAATGGAAATTAAAAGTTCTGGATATGGTAGAGACAGAAAAATTAGCATTTTTATTAAAAATTAAACCCATCCAGAACTTTGAAAGGGAATGGAAAGGAGTTTTGGGATGGATAAAAATATAAAAGTATATGAAATCAAAGAGAGATATAATGTAATTGTTTTTTCTTCCGTAAATGGAAATATAACTGTTATTCTTTCTTTTTCGTTTGGTAAATGGAAACAAAGAAGACTCAACTGGAGTAAAATAATATGGAAGTGGGGGGGGTGAGGGGGTGATATATCTGATAATGGGGTATATCCACTCTGTTTTTTATGCAATGAATTTTTTAATAAAAATATTAAAAAAAAATAATACCAGCAAGGACAGAAACCAGAACTTTTTCTTTTTTAAAATACTATACAGTGAAGTGTGCTTTCGTTCTTTGCTGTGTGGTTCTCAGGAACAATCCCTGATGACTTGACATTCTTTTCTGAAAGAAGGAAACATTTTGCTTGTTGAAGGAGTGTGTAACACTGTGAGAGTGCCAGTATTGTGCAGTGACTTGAGCATTGGACTAGAACTCTGGAAGAGATGGATTCAAATCCCTACTCAGTAATGGATTGTCACTGGATAACCTTGGACAAGTCATATTCCCTGCAATGGCAAAGCTCCTCTGAATAAATCTTGCCAAAAAACCCCTAGGTTAGGGTTGTCTGAGTTGCATACGCCACATAAGAACACAGCACATAACAATGAAAGTTCATAACAACAACAAATAATATTGTATAGCTTTGCTTATAAAGAACATCTCCATGTGTTGGTGTGTGTTACTTATTCCGTTTTTATTTCATCTCAGATATGGTAGAGATCTCATCTCTGATATGGTAGAGATTCAAAACCACAGGTGGCTTTTTTTTTTTTTTTGGTGAAACAGGAAGATCATGGAAAAGGGGTCTTCTTATTTAGAAGATGCATGTTCCCACTGCAGCAATGATTTGCAAATATGAGGCATACAAAAAGATATTAATTAAATTCTCAACTGATTTTGAGCCTTTCAGCAAAACCACTGCCTGCAATCTAGTGGAAGACAGTAGTAAGTCCTGGTAGTTGAATTACTTTTTATTCTGAAGGTAAAGACTGGGGTGTAGCAGCTGGATTAATTCACAGCTGCGCCTTGAAAATGCATTGATCTTTCTTTGATGACTACTGTAGTCTGTATAAAATTATCTTTTGTTTAAACAAGTCTGAGCACTTGGTGCCAGGATATACTGAAGTCAACTTGCTATTGTTCTGCAAATGATCGTTGACTATTCATACAGTGGCGTTATTCCATGAGTTTTACTAAGAGGTGTGTGTGTATGTGTGTGTGTGTGTGTAAAAGAATTTTGTGGTCTCTGCTGGATATCTGTACAAATGTGTTAAAACAGGACTTCTTGTGAGCACTTGAAGTGTGTGTAGCAGGAGATAATTAATGATTCAAACCTTTTTCCGTAGTTTGTTGTTATATTTCATAACTCAGCATGATCTGGCCTACATTTTGTTGAAATATGGACATTTGTGAAAGAGCAGCTGGACTATTTCTAAGACTTCTTGAGCACTTAGGTATACAAAAGCAGAAAAGAAAAGAAACACTACAAACCATTTTTTCAGATTTATTAGGAAACAATCCGTTTGTCATCCAGACAGAGCTTAGAATGCAGAGTTCTGCCACTGATCATTAATGACAGGCAGATGGCAGAACAATGATGCTTGCATTTTAGGGACAGAACACAACTGTTCCCAGGTTTTTAAACCAGTTTGTTTTTGGTTGGATTTCCCCAAGATATGTAGGTAATCACTTCAGTTTGATTTTCCTAAGCTTCATCTACCCTATGTCATGGCTCAAGTTTCTTCGTTTGGAGGGAATCTTGAAACAAACTTCTTCTTGATGGTCCAGGCAAAGCTATAATTGCACAAAGAGCAGGCATAGTATGCCTACACCTCTTTTCTCAAAAACAGGGTGACTCTGGTGCCATCTCTTTTTGCTGATTTACATGTGCTCATCAGCATGGCAGCCCTATCATTAATCAAAGTGAACTGGTCACCTCAAGCCTTAGATACTTGGAGGACAGAGAGTAATGGGAAGCTGTTGGAGGGGGTGGTCTCTGTGTGCCACATGCCTTACTCGCTCTAAGCTAGCCTACTGTGTTCGGGTGGAAGGTGACTCTTTCTTGTCGCCAGTGTTCAGATAGCCCCTGTGTATGGAATAAGGCATCCATCTTATGCTTCACCTGCAACAGCAAAATGACTTAGGCTGGCCCTGAACACCAGCTAGCCTACTGTAACGATGCAATGTTACAATATCAATCTTTGGGAGAACTTATCTCCTTACTATACAGTTTTTTTTTCAGACTGCATAAGTATTTTGGATGTTACAAGGATTGTATCAAGTGGATTTTTAAACACTTAAACCACAACACAATGGCCAAAATGGCTCAGGATGTTTCTGTGCCTAACGCAGTAAGTTCAAGAGACAATTAAATAAATAAAAAAACTGCAGTAAACAAAACAATGGACAACTTGTTGCTTTTGTGTGACTTCAGTTTCATGTTTGCATTTGTATCTTGTTTGTGTACTTCTTTGAATTGTTTGGTTGGTTACTTTGGGAACTGAATGCTGAACTATATTGGCCTGTGGTCTGATTCAGAAGGGTTTGTGTGTGTGTGTGTGTGTGTGTGTGTGTGTGTGTGTGTGTGTGTTTGTGTTCTTATGACTAATAGAGAGTAAAATTAATGTTACTGGGTGTTCTGAATCATTGCTCTGATTAATGTATAACACTGACCAAAGATACAGTGAGTACATTCTTTCTGAATAAAGAGTCCAATTATTCCTCTGATGTATTATTATAAAAGCCATTTCATCTGTAGTCATTATACCCTAGTTCCCATGTCTTCTGCAGAAAGACATGATTCCTACAGGATTGTGGGCTAGTGATCTCAAAGTTGCTTTGATTTTTCTATAATGTCAGCGGTGAGAACTGATTCCTGTGACCTGCAAAATGTTGTTTCTGGCATCAGTAGCTGGAAGAACCTTGCTGCCTGAAAGTAGCCAAAAAAAGCATAACAATCAGCTGAAGCATCTTTTCAAGGAACACATGAATTACTGGTTTATAAGATGTACCCCATTTTTAAACAGTATTTTTCAGGAAAAAAAAGTGAGTGCTATATGCCAGCAAATAGATAATTTCAAATCACAAATGCAAATTTCTAATACAAATACACATTTCAGATTTCAAATACACATGTGTTAGTTCTTAAATTTAAAAGGGATATGCCTACAGCACGTATTAAAGTCCCAACAATATCAACAACAACAACAACAACAATAAAAACCTGTAATCTACTGTACATTGTCTAGTGAACTTATACATATGCACCATGACCATATTGCAGTTGCCTGTAATACAACTGTGTTAGTGGAAAGAAAGAAAGAACTGTGTTATACAAAACATAACAGAGTTATATCTAAAGGATTATGGGGGAAATTGAGACAATTATAAACTTAAATCCTCATTATGTCTCCTCAACCTATCCAAAATGGAAAAAGATTATGTCCAACATATCTAGTTCCAATTACCTAGTTCAACCTTCCTTTTACCTAGAATCTAGCCAGTTGAGAGGAACACATACAGGCCATCAGTGTAATAGCATTTTCCCATTCATAATATGCAAGAACAGGTGTTATCTTTAACATTGGAAGATAATATATAAACACCAGAACTGTTATATCTTTGATCTTCCATAAATTTGATTAATCCCTGAATGATGAAGCCCAAGATGGTGGGTGTCACATCTTCTGGTAGCAAATTGTGGACTTTAACTATGAACTGTGTAAAGAACTAGTTGTTTGCATTCTCACCAAGGCCATTGCTTTTGCTGTGTTGGCTCTTCAAATCTATGTGCAATAGTGATTAAAGTTTCTCCTTGCATAGTTTATCTCCTATTAATTTTGTTCCTGAATAGATAACATTTTGTCTCCCAGGTAAATAAGTGGTTTGTTATTTCTGTATTGCCTGCATTTACCATGTGTGTGTATATCTGTGAGCATGTGTGTGTATTTGTATAAGTATATACGTACATGAGCACTTACTATTTTTTTATTGGATCATCCACCTTTATGGATGTAAACCCCATTCAACCTACTGAGCACATATAACATTGCACTGTAAGCCTAGCAGTCCTATAGATAATTTAGTCACAGTAGTTCATGCACCAGTAACCTCCCAATTAGACTACTGTAATACACTCAACATAGAGCTGCCCTTGAAGACTTGGAAGCTGCAGCAACTGCAAAATGCAGCAGTTTGACTATTGGTTGGAATACCATTCACCCACTATTCTTGCAGCCTTGTAATTCTTTACACTCACTAGTCTTGGTTGATTATTCATCCAAATCTGACACTATGGAAAAAAACTCAGAACAAAATAAAAAACACTGGCAGCCATTTTAAAGCAGAAATGTGAGTTGCCCTTTCACAGAAAGTGTCTCCTTTACATTTAAGTGTCTGTCTATCTGTCTCCCTTCTACTTCCTGCTTTTCTCTTCAAACATACACACACACACACACACCTGTGAGCATTCAACAGGTTATTGTACATTAAATTATGTAAGCACTGTTTTATAAATAGATACTGTCTACCCATGCACTTGTACATGGGGTACAATGTCCTGAATTCAAATGCATTTTAAGGGTTGCATTTATACATCAAATAGACCTATGTTTGGAAGATGAAAGAGCTGAAATGCTTGCTGGAATATATTCTTTCTGTAAGATTCTTGTAGGAAAAATATATGCAAGCTGAATAAAACTTATCTTTCAAACTTTTCTACCTGATTCAACTCCCTGCCTGTCCTCACCTCCAAGACTACAGCTGTGGTTTGGCTCACAAGCAAAACATACATGTAAATCATGTACACACCAATGTTCATCAGACATACTGCTGAGTTGGTAGTCTTGTCACATGTAAGCTAAATATATTGTTGCTTTAATGTATTCTCTCACTACTTTGATAAAAGCCTTAAGATGTTGTGACAGGTCCTTTGATATTTTCTTCTGATGTTACCGTGTTCCTTTCTTCTTCTTCTTTTTCTTCCTCCAAAATTTCTATTTTGCATAAACATGAGCAGGCGAGACAGTTCTAGTTAAGAGTAAAATCACCATGTTTTATCAGCAAAAAAGGCAGTGGGCCAGAACTATACTCTTTTCCTCTTTTAGTTAAACCCATATGTTTAATGACATGGTTCCTTTAACTGTTTATATCTGCTGTACAGCAAATGTTATCCTGTATATAATAAATATGAAGCCTAACTGAACAACTGGCAGGGCTGTCAAAATTGCTAGCATTGTCTCATAACAAGTAAAAATCTGAAATCAAGTACAAAGTCCCAAGTATTCTAATTATTTTTTAAAAATCGCACAAAACTGTTCACACAAAACAGCTCACACAAAAATAATTTTACCAAAAGAATGGGAGATTACAAGTCAACATATGGCTGAGACAGATGTTACATTCCTTCCTTTATACATTTCTAATATTCCATAAAGGCATCAGATCCTGTCTGATTGCATGATTTCATTGATGAACTAGCAATTTCCACTAGAACTGGACTAAATTTCTGCCATTAATTCTACAATGTCTTTTTTTATATACACTCGGTTTAGCACCCTCCCAAAAGGGACACTGAACTGTTGAGTCTTTTCTATAATGTTCATAAATTTCATTAGGAATAAATAGACTTCCTTCTTTCATGTTACCTTGTTGTTCTGTAGGTTAGTTTTATTTTATTCTACTTTTCTTCTGATAAGTACCAATACAAGCTCATTTTTGTGTATATTGGCAAAAAAATTCTGCTAAAATAAACCTCAATGTAATCAATATTCTTTTTTTAAAAACACTGTACTTCATCAGCGAGCACAATACTGATAACCTGGACAGACATTAAACATGTCAATGACCTACTTGAGCTGAAAATTGTGGACAGGTCTTGGCAAAGGTTCAAGATCTAAAAAAGAACATTAGTTGATGTTTAATATATTAGCATATTTCTACAAACAAGATCAGTAATTTGGACTCCTAAAATATCAGGAGAAATTCAAATACATGAACATCATAAGATATACTAGATGTAGCCCTAAGCTTCTTCTTGTACAGTTACTTGAAAAATCAATGCACAACCATATGTGCTTGAAAATCAGTTCAACATAAGAATACTCAACTGTGTAGGACTGGAATTTGAATCTTTCTGTTTACCACAAATCAGACTTTGCATGAGTGGGACAAATATTAGACAGAGTATGAATCATCAGCCTCAGTGAGATGAGAAGTGTATCTAAACTATACAATAGTGCTATGCATGGCATCTCTGATCTGATTTAGAGTTTGATTTCAAGGTTTGGATCCGAAACTGGTTCCAAATCGATGCATACCCTGACTCTGAATCAAGATTCAGAAATCCACATCACCATTGACTTTTGTATTGGGAACCAAAAATACTGTAACTTGCTCACACTTCTGTACAGAAATTGTCAGATCCTACAGGAGGGAATAACACAACCAGATTTAGGTAGGTAGCTTCACGAAGTGTTATACTAAACACCTGTAAAGTTTCTTTTCCTTCAAAAAAAAAAAAAAGCCAATTATCAAAACCTGTCGACTTGGCAGTCCTTGATGCTTTTGTCCCAGCTCTGTGTAGGATGCTACTAGAGGGTTGCAAACCAATACATCTGAAAGAACACACCAAAGAAGAGCAAAGCAATGGGCAATGGGCACATAGACTGCAGTGCTTGGCAAATGCAGGCAGGTAGGAAGAAGCAAATTATTAATCGTCAGATGCTTCCTGCTTTTTGAGTCACATCAGGAAGCTTAGTTTGTTCAAGTTTAACTAACATTAGATAAGATAATAACAGAGAAAATGAAATCTTATTTGAGAAGAAGCTATTTTTCCTTGTTTTCTATCACCACCAGCCCAATTGCTGAGTAAAGAGTAAGTAAAGAGAGGTTACTTTAATAGCTGTCCAGTTACTGAGATGCTCTATTCAGTAGTGTATCTAGGCTCAACAGTGCCTAGGGTAAGTGCCAGGAAAGACCTCAGTGGGTGCGAGTGGGCAGTGACAGGTGGGAGGGCTGCTGTTGCTGCCACTGTTACCGTTCTTGCACTGGGGCAAGAAGGACCCTGGTGGAGGTGGGGGCAGTGGTGAGTGGGAAGGCTGCTGTGGGGACAGGGACGGTGGTGGGTGGGGTGGCAGTGGACAGGTGGGGGGATGGTGGCAGATGGAGGAGCTGCTGCTGCTGCCGCCCCTGCATCGGGCCAAGAAGGACCCTGGCAGGGGCGGGGGCAGTGGTGGGCCAGGCCTGGGGGAGAGAGTGGGGAGTTGGCTTTTCTGTGCCCCCCCTGGCAGTGGCGGCCAGGGCATGCACCTCAGTTGCCTCATCTTAGATACACCTCTGACTCTATTCTTCTTTATGGCATTTGGTCATCTGGATTATCATTAGAAAATTTCATCTTATGGCCCCAAACTTTCCTCACCTCATCACTTCCCTAGTTGCTTGCTGAAACCCTTTGCAGGGAGCAAGGATGATGTTAGTGAGACTGAGAACTGCTGTCAACAGGGAATTCAACACTTTTTTCTGATCTTTCAGATCTTCCCCATTACCTGACTGCTAGGGCTTTTCTGAACTTGATCCCATGTCTTAAATTGTAGGAGAAACTTGCTGGTGGTATAATGCCCCAGCAATTTAGTCCTGATCATTTGCTACCTCCAGTGAAGGCAGATAGCAATCCTGGGATTTGCCCCACCTTTTATGTGTTGACTTTGTTTGCCTGCCTGCTTGCCTTCTTAGGGATAGCTTTTGCACTGGTGTTGCTGCTGTTTCAGCTCCTGTCTGCTTCTGGTTCAAATAGGCAAACTTGTTCCACTACCACCACCCTGACCCCTTATAAGTCAGGCTGTTAAACTCATGCAAGTTGCACTGCTGAAAAAAAAACCTTCACATGAAGGTTATTGTGTATTTTGTATTTCATTTTCTATTTTTGTATGCTGTGACTCCTAGAATAGCTCACAGAAAAATACAAAAGGGGGCATTTTAGAACTGTTACCGACCACTAAACTCTTTAAACACAAACTTCATGCCCTGGATGAATTTCAGTGCGTGGTGCGTCTGTCTGTCTGTCCCTCTGTGTCTGTGTGTGTTCATGTGCATGCACATATATCATTTGCTTCCATGTCAGGTAAGAAAATACCTTTGGTTTTCCTGAAATCTTGCTAGAATAGAAAGGGAAAGATTTTGTAGGAGATGTGGAAATGACAGCAAGAAACCTAATGTAGCTCAGGCATTTTCCATTTACATTGCTCTTCATTTTGTTCAAGGTTTATGAAGCTTTCTTCAGGCAGAAGGTGAAGTGTTTTGGTGTGAGAGTTCATCTTGATCTGTTCGCTCTCTTGTCAAACACAAATGTCAGATCAGCAGCACTAAAATGGATTTGTGGGGGATGGAGTGGGGGTAAGGATGTCTACAGTAATATGTGGAGAACCTTTGGAAGTGAAAATGAAACTTCAGTTTTTAGCATGAAAGTCATGCTCTAGGAATTGAAAATGTAGGTTAAATTTGTCTGGCCTGGAGACTGAAGTGTTAATGTGTTACATATGAAAATCTCAATTTCTAACACCGGAGAACTAGATGTGCAAGTAACAGTTCACAGTAGTGAGATTTCTTTATCATTTGGAATGTATAGCTTTGTACCATATTTCAAGCTCCTGTGACTGTAACTGTGCACTATATGTTCTTTATCTGTCACTTGTATCTCATTTCTCAGCATGACTCTAAGTTATCCAGTATAGGAAAAGGCTAACTAGATTTATGCTGAGACCTGATGACTTGACCATAGCAAGCCATGAACTTCGAATTACAGTGAGAACCAACCATTCCATGAGAAATACAGTCTTTTTGGTTCCAGTTCAACATTTATCTAGGAATGTTTCTTTCTTCTATGTGCTCTCTCTCTCTCTCTCTGCTATGCTAGCTGTTTGGGTTATTTCATGGGGGACAGTATATCAGATAATCTGAGATGGAGGTCTCTGTAGGATTTCACCGTCACATTCTGCAACAGAACTTACCCTGTTTGGCTCTGGAAAATTTTGATAGTGGATGACCAACAGCTGAAGAGTATTCCCCCTGCCATCACTCCATTCAGGAGGGGCATACAGGTACATTTTGTTGTTACCTGAAAGTACAAAAACAAAACAAAACAAATCCCACAAAACCACTGAGGCTAAGACTAGACCATAACATCACGACATATGTAAGAAACAGGTCTGTTGAATTGTGTAGGTGATGTTTAGATTTCTGTTTATACCCTAATACACAGGAAGTATATCCAAAGGAATCCAAAGGATACTGTACTTTTGAAGAAGAATTGTGTGTGCCCTTCCACAATGCACATGTACAAAATCTATGATGAGGATGCATTTGGCAATTGGAAGGAATGCTGTAATCTCTATAGGGGGAAATGCTGCACTGTTTCCCAACGTGGGCAGGATGGCAAGCAGGAAAAAGGGAGAGGAGAGAAGCAGTTATGGAAGATTTCAGTGGGGGCAAATGTGCAGGGATATTTGCAGTTGTGAGTACCTGAATCAAACAAAGTAGTTACGGGAAAAACACACACAGAGCAGTAAACAGTAAATTAAAAAAAAAGACATCCTATTCTTCACTTTTGGGTTCCCTACAGTTAGTAACATGAGACGTCTTTTCCCCTGAAAGTGCTGTGTCACTTCTTCTTTATCCAAAATTCCATCCAGAATTCAGGAAGTACCCACTTCTCTTTTTCTTTCTTTTGCTTTCTTTGTCTCAATTTACGCAAACTAATTAACCATACATTATTCATTGTCAAATATTTAATACTCTGTTCCTTGCTCTCTCGTCATTAGCAAGCTGCTTTTACTCCAGTGGCAGGGGTCCGCGACATGGTGCTATTTTAGAAGGGCGATTATTTAAATTTCCAAAATCCAATCAATCCTGGTAGGTAACTAAAGTGCCAACATAATATTTCTTTTGGCTGTCAGTTAAAAGAAGTAACCAAACTCAGTTTATGCATTTTTTTTTTTAAACTCAGCATGTGTATCTCATTTTGTTGCCCTCTTCTTAGGGAAATGATTTAGGGGATGTGTATTTAATGAATGCTAATTTGTCATGGTGGATGAATCCTGATGAAAGCATGCTAAATTTAGTTGAGAATTTGGTTGTTATTTGCATTATGGCAACTAGTATTTTCTGACTGCTTATGTATATAGAAAGGGAATTTTCTTAATGTGTTCTTTTCCAGCTATGTAATATAAACTTCTGTATAAAAACAAAAGCCTGAAGTTTTCGGTTGTTACTTGATCATGGAGTTGAAAATGTATTGCTGATTTCATGATATTAGATTAAGATACAAAGCTAATTTTTCAGATCAGAGAAATCCCTTATTCCTTTAAAAATGCTCTAAAATATTAGCCTGATGCTTTATTTCCTAACCTAAGCTTTAGCATATAATCTTTAAATCCTATGCAAATTTTCATTCTGCTTCTCATTCCTTAACAAGTAACATAAACTTTCCCATTAGTTCAAGACTGCAGATATTTTAATGGTAACCTACCAGCCACAAAATCTGTATCATCTGTGATACTGAACTTAAACTGCCCAAAGAGAAAGAAATCAGCATTAAAATATTTTTGGATCCTGTAAGAGGATAATCAGAAGGAACCATACTTCCATATTCAGGCTTTCTGTTTACTTGTGTAGACATAGCAGTGACTATCTACACTAAACAATTATATAACAGTTCGATGCTACTTTTAACTGCCTTGACTCCTTCCCATGGAATTCTGGGATTTATAGTTTGATGAGGGACTTAGAATCCTATGCTACTTCAGTAGAAAAGTCCTTTCCATATAGAAATCCCAAGGTTGCATAGGATGGAGCTGTAGCAAGTTGGGAGATAGTGGTGGGGAAATATTGATGGTCTGGATTAATTTCCACCTAGGTTTACAACTGATTAGCAGAAGAATTAATGTATCCTGCATGAAACTGTGCAAATATTAGGATCATTTTGAGAAAGCCTTCACTGGGTCTTTGTAGTTTTGGAAATCTATTAAGTTATGATCAGTATAATGCTGTGGCATTGTGGCTTTGGAATGCTTTCCCCAAGCATTTTGCCTTGAACCAAATTTGTTCTGTTTTTGTAATAGGTGAAGAACTTCCTTCAAAAGTTGAGCCTTTTTTTTCCTGTTTACTCCTTGAAGTGTTGAGTCTTTTGCTGATATACTGCTAGTTTTAAACCATTTTATTGACTGTATGGATATTGCTGTTTTTAATCCTGGTGAGTTGTTTTCCAGACCTAATGGTAAGACGTTAAGTGACTGTGGTAAACAAGTAGGACCTGGTTGCAGCAAAATTTTGCTGTGTTGAGTGCTTCTATTCACTGTTGCAACCATATAATTATACTTTTTTTCAGCATATTTTATAACCATTGTCTCCCAAGAGTCAGTATTCTGTTCACTGAGTATGCTAGTCCTCACTGGGCTATTTTAGGGCAAGGACTTGTGATCTTTAGATTTCTCCTGCAAAAGATATGTTTTTTAATTGTGCAAATTTGGACTTCCCTTTAATATACCAATACTTCTCTTCAGCTTCTTAGTAAGCATTTTGTCTTCACAGCCATTGTAAATCAGCATCTATGGTCACTTTTAGTATGTATGAAAATCAGCATGTTGTGGCTGTTTGAGAACAGAACTAAGATGCTAGAGACAAGGGTTCAAATTCCTACTTGGTTCTGGAAACCCACTGGATGACTTGGGCAAGTCAAATTCTATCAGAGGAAGGCAAAGGCAAAGAGAAAGGCAAAGTCCCTCTGAACAAATCTTACCCAGAAAACCCCATAAGTAAGAAATCAACATAACAAAAACTAGCTGAAGGACCATATTTCCTCTAAGAGCCTGGTCAGGCCTGATCTTTCAGTTTAGTCACCCATCACAGGAATGTTTGGTGAAGATATGAGAAAGAGCTTTCTTCATGGCTGATCCTAGACTATGTAACTTCCTTCAAAGAGAAGCTAGGTTAGTCTTGCCATTGAAAGATCTTTACATTCAGTAGGCTTTGGACAAATAACTAAGTGTGGATGGCTTTTAATTGGAATGGGGAGGTATCAATGACTCCCTTCAGTTTCTCAGTATCATTTCTTCCTTCCCTTTTTGACGTGCTTTAACAGTACATTTAATTTAGTGTCTGGTTTAATATTATCATTGTTTAAATGTGTGTTAAGACAATACCACTGTGTTTTGGGTTTTGTCTGGCTTGTTTTTATGATGTTAACCACCATAAGTCTCAGTGTTGGGAGAAAAAAAGTTACACATACAACACTAATGAAAATACCTATTTCCTGCATTGGTAATGTGGAGAAGCAATATACAGTGCTCTTATATTGCATTCATATTGCCAGATACATTGTCAGTCACCCCACATGACACAACCTGTCATCATTGGGAAGATGGACATCTTCCCATTCTCCTCACAGCTTCTAATCAGATGGTTAGCATTAGAAGAGAAATAGTTGTTTGGAAAGGAGTACAGAAACAATGATTTCTCCTGAACAAGAACATAGCAGGATTGTGAGCATAGCTTCCAGCTAAAGCCTGCCTGCCTTCTTTCCTTCTTTCCTTCCTTCTGTCTTCTCTTCCTCCTCCTCCTTTTGCAGATAGATAGGATCTACATTTCATAAATAAAGTAAATAATGAACAACTATATTTCCAAGTGGGCTGTTGTAATATCTTGAGGTGGAAAAGAGGTTCAAAATTATAAACTTGTTTGATATTCATGCTTCACAGGGTATGTGCATAGGAGAGGGATGGGTACAAGTTTCCAAGAAAATTTGTAGTGTTGTCCTAGATGATAATTCCCAAAGTTTTGAGGGGAAAGCCACGGCAATTGAAAGCGCTACTCTTTTTGTTGAGTATTGTTTTATTGGGCTATAGCAAGTTGCAGTTGAAAATTCTCTTCCTGAAAAAATGCCAGTGGCTTCACGAAGCTGGTGTTTTCAGTAAAATTTTTAATGTTAGTTCTAAAGTTATAGCAACATTTTAATAAAACAAGTGGCTTTGCATTCTGATGACTTTTCTGCTTTCAAGTGGTTCCTTTTTAACTGCTTGCAGAATGAAAAGTTTTGAAGAAGAAATGAAACTTCAGATGACTGGGTTTTGTTTTTTTTTTTAAAAAAAAAACTCTCACTGAAACAAACTAATTCTTTACATTTTTCAGTTAACTAACGTGCAGTTTTAGGAAACCAATTTTGAATAGTTTAGTATGAAGAATTCCTCCTAGTGTGTTTCTACATGGAAACTACGGTGAGGCAACTGCTGTTTCATTCTTCTGATCTCAACATTATAAATGAAGCGAGTTGAACTGTGGCCCTCCAGATGTTGTTGGACTATAGCTCTTGTAATCTACCACCATTGGCTATGCTGGTTCAAGGTGATAGGAAAACACTTGGAAGTCAACAGTTGCCCACCTCTGCTAATATTCTCTTTATCTTAGCATGAGACAAAGGCCCTTTCTGCAGGACATTGTCTGTCTCCCACCATTCTCCCATTCCCAGGTGGTGCAATTGCACTGCCAGTCAATGACTGGTGATTGCACAGCTTTCCTGCCACCCTCTTTCACTTATTTGGGCTGTGGAGGATCAGGAAGTGTGATGGCCACACTTCCTGCCCTAGTGCAGCCTGGGACAATGCCTGGCTGTGGTGTGGAAGGAAGGAAGAGGTGTGGTCATCATGCCTCCTCCATTCCCACAGGCAGCCGGGGCAGAGAGGAGTGCTCTCGTCATGCTCCTCTCCAAGAAGAGGCTCTAGTGCAGTGGTTCTCAACCTGTGGGTCCCCAGATGTTCGTGGACTTCAGCTCCCAGAAGCCCTGAGCATTGACCATAGTGGCTGGGGCTTCTGGGAGCTGAAGTCCACGAACATCTGGGGACCCACAGGTTGAGAACCACTGCTCTAGTGGGATCCCTGTGGGACGCCACGAGGATCAGGTAGGGTGTGGAAAGGGCTAGTGATATATCCATCTTCTGTTTGGATCTACAGTGTTACTTATCGCATTCTTGGGTACCAATAGAAACAGTTTACACCAGTGAACTCTTATTTAGGAATTGTTGACTGCCTCTTATTTATTATATTTTTAATACCTTAGTTTTTCCCTGAGGTCAAAGCAGTGGTATAGCTATTTGAGGAACAATATGAGGGTATTTTCCCCCAAATGAATTCCATTGGAATCCCCCCAAAAAAAATTTCCTTCAGTGCCCACATTTCTAGAATTCCAGTAACTTAAAACTTCAGTAGTCATTCAGAGAAAGGGGGCAGGCACAGTTAGCAAGGTGAGAAATATGAGGCTGAGGTATGAATTATTTTCAATGTCTCCTTTCAGGGCTAAAAATGTGGGGACCAAAGGAAAAAAATTGTCCCCTTGGTAGCTATATACATCTGGGTTAAACATGGCATCTATAATTCCCTGCTATCCATTAGATCCTCACAGAACACCCAAGGTATTAACATTACACTGACAAATCATCTCTGGACCCTAATGTCTGAGTGGGGATGTGAACCTGGCTCTCCCCTGTCCTAAGTCAACAGTACACTAAATTAGCTTTGAGGACTTACATTTGTTTTGTAATAATGGCTTGAGCTTTAATTGGATTATGTAGCACTAACCTACTTAAGATAGAATAAGACAGATGAGTCTTATTTTCATGTTTCTTCTTACCGTGTAAGCAGGCTCTAGGAGTGGGCAAGTACTTAAGTCTGTTTGAAATCCTGTAGAGGCTGAATATGCATCTACCAGCATGCCACCATCTGCAATATTTGCTTGGGCTAATAATCAATTCAAGGAGCTCAGTTCAAGGTGCTGATGTTGACATACAGTGCCCTGAACAACTTGGGGCCCAGGTATCTGAAAGATTGCCTGCACCCACCTGAATCTGCCAGAAATTTGAGATTTTCAGAGGAGTCCCTGTTGCATATCTCAATATCTCATGAAATTTGGTTGGTGGGTACATGTAACAGAGCTTCCTCTTGTAGCAGCAACTCTAAAACTCCCTACTCAAGGAAGTTAAGCTAGCCCCATCTCTTTTAAGCTTCTGGCAGGCAGCCCAAACAGTGCTGTTCTGCATGGCATTTTAACTGTTTCAAAACTGGATTCTAGGTTTTTTTTTTTACTGTTTTTAGGGGTTTTTAAAAGTTTTAAAAATCTTTTATCTTTATATTGTTTCAATTGGTTTTTATTTATTCATCGCCTCAGGAGACCTCGTGCGCTAGGAAGCAATGTAGAAATACTTTAAATAAATAAGTAAATAAATAAATAAATAAATACTTTCAGGGGACCATATTATGAATTGTTAGCAGATTTTCCAAGATGGGCAGTGCAGCACTGGTGATATGCGTAAAGGAAAATTGTCTAGGTATACAACAGATATGTAAAGGAACGCTGGTTTCTAACGTGTCTTAATTGTATTTGTTCAAATAGTCACAAAAATTCAAAAGCAATAATAGAACTAATTCTTCATTAACATACCATTTTAACTTTCTTTTCTTCCAAGAACTAGAGTGCTCCATTTGGGGTTATCTAATTCTGTCCTTACAACAATCATACATAGGATAACCAAAGTGCTGCCTTCTTCTATCTGTAGAGGGCTTCTTGTGGCTGCCCTCACTATCTGAGATAAGGAGACTGGCTACCAAAGAGAGAGCATTCTCCTTGGTGGTACAGTTGCTGTAGAATGTTCTCCTCAGTATGTTTCATCTGGTATCTCTGTTGCTGTGTTTTTTATGTCAGGCAGATATTTGCCTCAGCAGCTCACTTTTAGATGATGTGACTGTTTTATGCTTCTGATTATGCTTTTCTTGTCTTTATAGTTTAACAACTTTATTCTTTCTTGCAAAATTAGTAAGGCACGAGAGTTGAGGGGGACATCTAAAATACTTGGAATGAGCAAATAAATAAGCGAGAGTCTAAGGTCAGAAAGAATGGCTAGCCCATGGCCATGGCCATGCTGTGAGCTCCAATACATAATTAGAGTCCTGAACCCAGGATCAACATTTTATTCACAGCACCACCCTGGCTTTTGTACTGGCTTAATGACTTTGGGGGCTAATGCTGCAGCACTATAAAGATTTTGAGGTCTAAAGATAGCTTTTCTTCAGCTACAATGCAAGAAGGTTTAATAGTGACTGACAGCTATGATAGAGAAGGAATTTTACACACACACAGACACACACACAGATGCAAGGACTATTTTTAGCATGTTGGCACTAAAATAGACAGCTCAATGAGAAGTTGTGAATGGCCCATGCAGTTAAAAAAAGGAGGGGGCATGAAAACAGTTGTTTCTTGGGTCTGCTCTCCTTTGTTCAAATGTTGTTGAAGAGTACAATGTCAAAAGGTTAATGCAAAAGACTATATTTAATGTCACATGGATGTTTTGTTTTAACATCAAAGCATCTAGACACAGTAACATTTCTTCTGGGCAAGACACATTATTTTGTAATTACTCCTCATACTGATGAACATAAAGGGGGTCCTATCTTCAGAATGAAAATTCAAGAAAGAAGCTATCAAGTATCTAAAGATCAGCTATAATATTTACAGTCTAGTCCCTTGAACTGATAGGGTTACAGTTTTGTTAGCTTCCCATAAGAGACAACCAATTCCTTTGAGGTATGAGACAGAACACATGCACAGGTTTAAGTATCCATGTCTCCTTCATTGGGATCCAGCAGTTCCACATTGCCACCACAAAGTAAGAAGAGGCACTTAATCATGAACTAGAGCTAAGTGAAAATTTTGGTAACAACTATTCTTTTGGATGACAATACTCAAAATTGGGAAATGTGGTCCTTAAATTTTACAATGTTTGGAATTAGGGAATGACATGATTACTACTCAGAAGGGTCATCCTGGTAACAGCCTCAACGCTTTGAAACTAAATTTCTGATTTATTGCCTAGCTCTTTCCCAGCAAACAGTAAAAACTTTTCTGTTCAAAACTCCTTTCATCTGAATTTGTAATTGGCTTGCGTGGTCATAGCAACTTTACAAAGTATTCTATGTATATGTTAACAATGCTAGTTACATTTTTTATCAGAGTGTACACTTTTTGATATTTTGTGTAGCCCCCAAATTACCTAAAATGTTATAAAATAAATAACAGAACTGGGGTAGTATAGTGGTTTAAGTATTGGACTATAAGTATGAAGGTCAGGGTGTGAATTCCCACTCAGCCATGGAAACCAACTGGGTGACCTTGGGCAAGTCACACTTTCTCAGCCTCAGGGGAAGGTAAAGGCAAACCCCTTCTGAACAAATCTTGCCAAGAAAACCCCACGAGAGCTTCACCTTAGGGTTGCCATAAGTTAGAAATGACTTGAAGGCACACGAGAACAACAACAAGGGCTCTTTTCGCATGTTACCCGTTTGCGTGGCTAGGGTGGGGTGTCTTGTGCGAAAAGCCTCAGCAGGAACGCTGCCGCTGCCCTCCTGCTTTGTCCCGCAGCTCACTTCCTGGTTGTGCGACTGTCGAGCGAGTGCCCCACCCCTTCCTACCACAGCGCAACCTGGGAATTGCAGGCTAGCGCTGAAGCAGGAAGCACGACCGGCCCACTTGTCCAATGTACCGCAGCGCAGGTAAGTGTGTGAGGGCCCCGCGAGCATTGCGCGAGCGCGCAGTATTTTCAGCTCAGAGCCGAAAATAAAAAAATGCGCGTGCGCCCCGCTTTAGGCTCGTGAGTGTCACGTAAATGAGAGCGCATCGTACAGACCGGCGCTCCCATTTACGCGATGCTCAAGGGGCCCTCGTGCAAAAGAAACTGCGTGCGAAAAGGGCCAAAGTCTGGAAACAGAGTTGCTCTTCTGCTTGCAACTTGAAGGAAGAAAACTTATAAATATTTTAAAAGTTCTTTTAATTCAGTGTTTTCTTAATTGTTCTGTAATTATATTAATTGTATTCTATGTTGTAAGTCTCCTTGGATCCTGCACTGGGAGAAATGCAGGATAAGGAGAGAAGGAAGGAATGGATTGCTGAATCACTAATATCTGGGAGTGTCAAAACTGACTTTAAATGGAAAAGAATTTCCTCAATAGCAGAAGCCTTTTCATACATCTCAACAAACTAATGTTGTCTTAAGAATTTGCACATCTGCAAGCATTATGAGGTGTTTCAGAGAAGTAAAGTGAATGCAAAAAAGTGAACATTTTAAAATGTGAATGGCTAACATGCAGTTTTTTAAAAATAGGTTAAAATGCATAAAGAAGTGTGCACTTAGGAAAAATGTATTAAAATGCACACAAATTTCCATGCAAAGCACCCTCAACCTGAAGTCTCACAACCTGTTATGAAAAAGGGTGGAGAGAACTGCAGGTGTAATTCAGAGAAAGGCAAAAAAAAACCCAATAAAGGATTTTTACACCCTTAAAACTGACTCTGCTTCTCTCTCTAAGGAAATGGAGGAGGGACTGACATACTTTTTAAGCTGCCACAAATGGCACCTGTTGCATAAGCACTGTTTTGTAATTCTTGGCACTCTTGCTTTGAATGATAAAGTCAGTCTCTGGCGTGATGCTGTGTGAGCCTCATATTTTTATCAGAAAGTATTGCCAGAATGAAAAGTGGTTAAGTATAGTCATTTTTTGACTGCGTAGTATGTAATATTCAATATGCTCAGTTTCAGTACTGCTGTTTCTTGAAAGTCAGATGGCCTTAAAGTATACCTTAGCTAATCTTTTGTATCTATTTGGTGGAATTCAAAGCTGTACGTAACACACAGAAACTTATGTAGATCAGCCAACCGCCTCGAATGAGGTTTGGAGGCTGTACGTTGAATACATCCCTCTTTTTTCCCCTTAGTTCGAAACAGATTCTTCATTCTCAAACATACAAATTGCTAGCTGACAAAAACTGGTAATATAAATAAATACATTCACATATTGTCTGTACTTTGTGTAAACATAGCCCTAACAATGACACTGTGGAAGATACTGTAAGCAAATGTGAAAACTGAAAACAAGTGATTTCCACTAATTGTGTAAACTGTGTAACTATAACAGTGCAATCCTCACTGCACTGTTATAGTGCTATTATTCTATTTTCAATATCCTGTGGAATTTGAGGGTTTGTAGTTTACTGAGGCCAAAAAGCTCTCTGGCTGAGTATTCTAAATGCCCCTCTCTAAACTGCAAACTTCAGGACTCCATAGGATGTTGAAAGTGGAATAACAGCACCATAATGCCCTTAGTCAAAAGAAATAGTTAAGAGAGTTTAAACTACATATTCAATGGGGCTTACGTCTGATTTAGTTTGCATAGCATTGGCTGCATGTATTATTATGAAATCTAGATGTGATCCTTGTATAGAATTTATTGCAGACTGGACACAGGTGAAAAATAGAGACTTATAGGGTGAAATGCAATTATATCCATCTACAGATGGCATAAGATCCACCAGTAGAACAACTAACTCTTTCCCAGCAGGGCTTTCCCTCACTTCTGGAGGACAGAGAGGCTCTTCAGAAGTGATTTGGGACTTGCCAAGAGATCTTAGCAGAGACCAAGGGAGGGAAAGAGAAAAATCCATTGTGCTAGTTGGTGTCCACTTGCACAATTTTGAATGCCACCCATAACTATAACTATCTAAAAGGGAACTGAAATGTTGAATATTATATTTCCATTTATCGGATGTGAGTCTCCCATGCCCTCAGTTTTAATAAATGCATTACATTCAATAATCCCAGTAGTTCGACAGTTGTGCTTAGAGACTAAAATTATATGTTCAATGGTCACTTACTTATAGTCTCCAAAGCTAAACAATTCATCCAAAGCTAAGCACATTTTGGTTCCATTTCAAAAACACACTTAACTCTCCTATTAAGATAAATGCCTGTATTATGATCTGCATTGTAGAGAGCCAGGAAACAGGGTAGAGAAACAGCTTGAGGGTGATTCATCTATGTAATGTCATAAAAGTGCTTCAGATGCCACCGAGTAAACTTTGCTTATAGCAGTATTATTGATTTAATGTTTAGTAAGAATTACCCATATGGAGATAGCTTTTGAAAAGAAGAATAGCAAGATGGACTACATATTGGATATACTATAATTACCGCTATGTGGGTGTTTGAAGGACTGGTTATAAAACTATGACCCTACTTTTGAAACTTGCTGGAAAACTTACTGGCTAGAATATCTTACAGTGTCTTAGAATGTGAGTAGAATTGAATACTACATATAATCTTAAAATGTTATATATATCAAAATGTGGATAACAGAAATCCAAGTGTTTTAGTTTAAGGCAAAGAAGTAGAATTAAAACAAGAACAACAACTACAAGAACAACAACAGCAACGTAACAAGTGCTGAACAAAGGCTTCACTATTGTTTAAATCTTAAGGACCATTTGAAGGAAACCTATTAGAAGAAATTTAGTCATTAGTCATAGTATGATATTGCAAGAAAGCCAGAGGGTGAATGTGACAGTACAAATTTGTGTACTCAGTATCCCTGTAGTGGATAAATTGAAGGAATGTGGCAAAGATCAGAGATGAGAGTTGTTTGAAGTATTGGCAGTCAGTGTGCCTAATCAAAGAATGCCCTGGTCTTATGCAATTAGCTGTTGTGGGCATGACTACTTAATTTATAAAATTTCTCAGACCGCATGAAAATGTTAGCAGTCTATACTAGGGACACTGAGAATTCTGCATTGCTTGAGACTGCTCAGTGATAATCTAGCACAATTTTCTGGCATTATTTGATAGTACTGAACCTTAAAATGCCTCATTTGACTGATTGCTCTTACTATCAGGTGAGCTATGAAAAATACTTGTTTTCCCGATGGTCAATAACCGTTTGTTTCTCACTGTTTTCTGTACAAAGGCGATAATGTAGTTTTTATGTAAGAAACATCTTTACATTGTAATCTTTATTGTCAGCATGTGCATGTATGTGGACCTATAAAGGATAGAAAAGTTTTGCCTTAAGCAAGATTTTAAAAAAAAAGATGCAAAGAGATTCCTCTATTTTGTGGATAATATAATGTGTATGAATTGTATTCCTTCTGAAATATTTATGTCCATTGGTGATTTAGAGGCCAGGGAAAGCTGAATGGTTTGAAAGTCTAAAATAGTTTGAAATTCTAAAATGCTAAGATGTTTGTTTGCTTATGAGTATAGTTCTGTTAATTTAAATGGAGAATGACAATGATATTCACTATTCCGTTGATACACCTATATTTAAATTATGGTCCTGGGTGGCTATAGATTTTGACCAGAAATATAGCTTTTGGATCATATCCACTGGTGCATTTGATCTGAGAGTTAGACATTCATATCAAAAGCTGAAATAAGCTTGAGAGAGAGAATAACATGTAGTGGACTGCGGAGGAAATATGGGATGAGTTATATGTCCATTTTGCTGTGAATTTCACTGGGTAGCCTTGAACCGGTCATGTTAGGCTAGCCTACTTCACAGATTTTGTGAAGATAAAAATGTGGAGAAGGACATATAAACTGTCTTGAGCTCCTTGGAGAAAAGACGTAATATAAACTAACAAACAAACAAACAACTATTCATGACTTACCTCCCTTTATAGGTCCAGACCCATCTGGAGAACCCAACAAGGTATCACATTCAGCAAACTCAGAGACATCAAGTGAAGCAGTACCTGACCCTGGATACGAAGTTGTCTAGCCAAACTTTGTCTCTCTCTCATTCCCATTCAATCCATTCTTCAGGAGCAACACCCATATTAAGGAGTGGGCATATGCCTCCTACCAGTGATATTAGCACTTCTGGAAGTCCAGTGACGAAGTTACTAACTCTTGGAGAAGAACATGAAAATGCGGTAAGGAATATGGTTGTAAGACAAACTAGCTGTGGGAGGGGGAGATTCACCATATTGTACAGCGTTCACCTAAATACATATAAAGTTAGCTAGGTGATACTTCAGATTATAATCTTGTTGAGTGAAATTTAAAAGATTGTACATTCATATCATGTCATCATTGTTAACTCTGACAGCAATAACATTATCACCCCCAATTTATATACTTATATAAAGATTTTCTGTTGGATGAAAGACCTATTTGAAAAAAGTTAATTGATTGCAAACTGTAGAAACCTCCTGCTTCAGTGAATAGGGGATGTAGTATATATATAATTTAGCTTCTATTACACAATAGTCACATTATGCAAACATAAATACATTTCTGGCTCTCACTAGAAACTTTTCCTTTCTCATTCAGGATATGATTTCAGGATATGAAAAAGAAAGTCCCTGGTATGTTTGGTCATCCCCATTTTCAGGCTCATGGTTCTATCTGCCACTAAAAATATCCCTTGCCACAATCTGAGGCTGTTTCCCTTATAAAACTATGCAGAATATTCTCCATTTGTGTGCCTCTATTTGTGTGCCAAAAATATTAATTTTAGAAAGACAGAACTGTTTCCCCAAGATGCTTTGATTGTGAAGATATGTGTTTTTTTCACTTCTTATTGAAGTGATTATTTCCCTTATCTGCTCTTGCACTGTTTTGTCTTTTAGTCACTGCATCTTATTTGTTCCTGAATTCAACATGTGGATGATCCTAGTTGATCTGGAATCAAATAAAAAAAGAGATAGTGTTATGATGCTACGTGACCAATGCTTCTGGTAGTATGATGTCTATGAGAGCAAAAGAAATCAATTGAGAGGAGAGGAAATGTTTTCTGGATTAATTGTGTGGGCAATTCCAGCTAATCAGGGATCATTAGTAAAAGAGATAAAAATCACTATACTACCACTCAGATATAGCTTAATACAAAAATCGTTAACTGAGAGAAGGAGCAACTGAGGGTGCTTTTAATGATTTTGTAAGTATTTTACAAAGTCACAAGAAAATGGGTCATTTAAAAAAAATGTTTCTGCAAATCAGTAAGTACTTTTTTTTTTAAACTATTCAGGTATCATGCTTATGTCCTGCCACTCTTCCATAGAACTTACAGTTCCTAGGTAATCTTCTGCCCAAGTAGTTTGAAGGACCCATTCCGCTTGGGATTAAGAAAGGAAATGCATTTTATTAATTGTTTTGATATAATACTGTTGATAAAATGTTTATTTCAGAGTGCAATCCTACACCCTATTACCTGGGAGTCGTCCTCCCTCGAATTAAATGGGACTTACTTTATTTATTTATTTAAGTGTATGTGTACAGGATTAAACAGTGAGCTCCTCTATTAACCATATACAATAACTCTTGTTTTATTAGATGGAGGAAGTTATTGATGACATAATCAACATGGAATCAAGTTTTAATGATGAAGGGATAAGTTGCTCTGAAGCACCACTGCTTATGCAAAGAACTGTAAGTAACAGCTTACATCAGAGCTTTTTAGACATGCACTTTAGACATGCACTTTTAAGATATGCATCATTTCATGACATAGTAATTCAGTGTCACTAGTAAACCAGAGGTTAAACTAACTCCTTATAAGAGATACAGACACATACATAAATTGTAATAACAAAATGTATGGGGACACAACATATCTCATGAAAACTTTTCATATATTTGTAAAAATATCTAATATATAAAAGTCAAAGTTTGTTTGTTTGTCTGTGTCAGGTGAAGACCTCATATGATTGACTGTGTTAGGCAAAGACCTCTTATGATTGGCTATCTGAGAAGATTCTATGGAATCCTGGGATTTGCAGTTTAGGGAGGCACCATTAGAATTCTCAGCCAGGGAGTTCCTGGATCTGGCCAGTTGCTATGGAGATGAGGCCTAGCAGCAAGGATGAAGGCAGTGTATTCCCTCAGGAACCCAACCTCTGTATATTAATAACTCTTGAGTACAGATTGGATTGGGGAATATGGGGAAAAGTTGCAGGTACTGGACAAGACAGTTTGGGGAATTACAGGCACAGGATCTCAAATCTGTGTATTTCAACTGCATTTAGTTGCTCCAGAGAACTTCATACTTCAAGAAAAAGTATTGCTGAAGAGGCTGGGAGGTCCAGCTGTTTAGACCTCATATAAGTAAATAAAATCCTGAGCAACACCAGGTATATACACTAGTACAGTTTATAAATAATAACATACATTTCCAAGAGTGTAGGCAACCCACCTACATACTTCAGGCAAAACACTAATGTGTCATGGCACACCATTTGGAAAGACCTGGCTTACACAGTCTACTATCAATGAAACAGAATTCAGCTGAGACCTGTAATTCAGTACTGTAAACATTTGCTTCCTATTTTATGCTTTGTATGAGAAAAATGCCCTTTGTACTGGTGAATTGCAGGTTGATGGTATGGGCCATAGAAAGTGATACCATTTCAAAGTTACCTATGTTAACTCTAAACAATCAGCTCAGAAATTTTGAATCTCTTTCCCTTTTTACAATGAACAACTTTTGCACTGTTAGAAATCTTGATACTATCAGTAGTTAGTAGCCAAATGTTTTTACTACTCAAGAGACTCAGAAAATTCAGTTCTAACTCCAGTCAGTAGAGTGGAGTGACTCAAAGTTGGTGGTCCAGCATCCATTCTGTTTTGCCTTGCATGGACAGTGGGAAACGGCAGGTTTGTGTCCAAGATCTAAATCCTTTAATAGAACATGACAAAATGATAAATACCTTGTAATCCTAATCATCTGCAATTGATTTAGATTGTCAGGGTTCCAGCAAGCATCAAAAAATATGTGAAGTCTGATGAAGTAGGCTCTGTCTATGCACTGAACAGTGCTTGATTTTGAAGCGCACTTTTGTCAAATGTGTAAATGATGGAGTACATAATGGAACACCTTTAAATTGGAACATTAATTTATTACTGCATTATTAGCATTTTCCCCCCTTCACTTGGGCAGAAGGTTTCAGGGCCTTTCCTAACTAGCCTGTTATAGCGCGATTATTCTGCTTTCTACATCCTGTAGAATTCCGGCATTTGTAGTTTACTGAGGCCCAAGAGCTCTCTGGCTGAGAATTCTAAATGTCCCTCCCTAAACTGCAAACCCTAGGATTCCATAGGATGTTGAAAATGGAATAATAGCACTATAACAGTATAGTGTGGAAAGGTCATAAGACTTCGAAGGGCAGCTATGAAGGAACTAGAGAAGATCTTCAAGTGTAAAGATTTATCATTGGATACTGAAGTCAAGATCATCCATGCCATAGTACTTCAGATTTCTATGTATGGAAGTAAAAGGTGGACTGTGAAGGGCGCTAACAGGAAGAGAATCAATTTATTTGAAATGTGGTGCTGGAGCCACATGGGTACCAAAGACTTCCCAAAAGACAAATAGAAGGGCACTAGAGTAAGTCAAGCATAAACTTTCCCTAGAAACCAGGATGACTAAACTGCGATTGTCATGCTTTGGACATATCATGAGAAGGCATGACACACTAGAAAAGACAATAATGTTTGATAAGGTGGGAGGTACTAAGAAATGAGGAAAACCACATTATAAAGGGATAGAGTCAATCAAGAAAACCATGGTTCTGAGTCTGCAAGATCTTAGCAGGGCTGATTATTACAGGCTATCGTGGAGGGCCATTTCCATGCTATGGCCCCATTCTAGCATGGGAACACATTAAGCCAGACCACAGTGCATGCTACCACACAACATTGTCATGGTCCCAATCATGTCATGTTCCCAGCCTTCATGATCGCACACTGTACTATTACTGAAAAAAATCCCATAATCTGCCCCTTTCACATGACAATTGCATTGTCTGGGGCCGTGCATCAAGGCACTTCCTTCCTCAGTGCAGCACGGGAAGAGGCTGACTGCACTGAAGAAGGAAGGAGCATGTCCTAAGTGCTACCATATGCCCACAGCTGGTTGGGTGAGGAGGGGAGCGTTCAGGATATGCTCCCAGCCGGGCACTGCCGGGATTGCAACGGGACAACATGAGATCAAGGTAAGGTGCAGAATTTATAAGTCATTTATAAGTCGAAGCTGATTTGATAACACATAAAAATAGGAGCAGCAGCCACAAAAACAACAGATAAAACAGCTCCCCTCTACACATACAGAGTCTGAGATCTTGCCATTTTGACTTTCTAGGCTCAGCTACCAGACTCAGATTTGTTCTCATTACACTTTAGCTAGTGTGTTGTTTGCAGAAGCAATTTCTAGTCAGTAAATCCATGATCATCAAAGTTTAGAACATCTTTGCTGGGAAAAGACCAGACTAAATATTAACAACTGCACTTGCTTATCTGTGGTAACTGGAAAACGCTGCATCAAGTTTTCGTCAAACACATTTTATGCTAAATTACCCTTGAAGTTCAAGGAAGTCTCAAAGGTCATTCTTCAGCATTGATTTAATGGGTTCTATTTTTAAAAGGAAAAAAGACTCCCCTCCCCCCAAAAAAGAGCAAATGGTATTAAATGTACATCTTTAAAAAATGTTTGCTTCATATGTTCAGTATCTATATCTATCAAATGCTTTCTCTTCAACATGACTTGCAGTGTAGTTCTATATATTCAGTGTACTTCCAGTTGAAGAATATTTAATATTAAATAATTCTTAAAGATCTGGAGGTCTCGAGAGTTCCTCAGCCCTGATGAAAGGAATGGCTGGGACGACCTCACCAGGAGGTCGTCTATACCACGGGGTGCACTAGGGCGGCTTGAAAAGGTGAGGTTCTACACCTCAAAGCGCCCTCATGCGGCTGCGGGGGTGGCGCCGCGTGTTTTATAAAGACCTCCTTTCAAGTGGTCTTTTTAAAACAAGAGCACACTAGCCCATCGCAGCGCCCCATGAAGAACTGCAGGGGTGCACAAGCACGTCCCTGCAGAGCTGCCCGGGGGCGGGCTTCCAGCTGGCGCGCTGCCCCAATTGGCGGAGTGCTGCCGGAAGCCGCCAGACGCCATTTTGGGAGCCGCTGGACACTGCTGGATGCCAGTGGTGTGTAGAGCAGTGAAAGAGCACTGCTGCCCGCGGGGACGGAGCCACCCGAATTAAGGTAAGCTCCGTTCCCACGTGCGCCGCCCCATTTCCCCGCGTTTCATGCCCCCCTGTGTGGAAAGGGCCATAAACTACAAGGAACTGTGGACATCCCTCCATAGAAACAAGGTTGATTTGGACTTGGACGTACCAAATAATCGTTGTTTGTCCTCCAGTTTAGGACACTCATTCAACCCAAGCTGCATAGGAAGGGGAGCTGTAGACAGAACAGAGTATTCACTAGTGAGGAACTATTTTAAACATTTGACTTGTGGCATATTTTCCTCAAAAGATTGGTTGTGAGTGATATGAAATATTGTGGTTTGAAAGGAGGGTGGCATACCCTCCAACTGTCCTGATTTGGCAGGAGTAGCTCCAATCAATCCTTTGTCATCCCACTTCTCTAGCTATTTTTAAGTGGTCACAGTTTCTTTTTCCTCTTCCCCTTTCCCCTCTTTGTTCTCAGCTTACTTCCATTACTGCAAATGAATCTCAAAATGTCAATTAACTCAAAAAAGGAGAAAGGAGAGGAGGAGTGGAATATTACCTTTCCCAAAGGGCTCTGGCAAAAACAAACTGCTGCAGCCTATCTGTTCTTCCTCATTAATACTTTTTTGCCATCTTGACCACATTCTGATATTGCTTGGCCACATGTCCCAGTTTTAAGGAAACTGGGGCCCACAGAGCCCCAAAGCTAATTTTGTGCCCCCTCAAGCCCATATTAATTGGGAATTAATTTTTTAGTCATATTTTCAAGAGTACAAAAATGACTTGGGGGTAATGATGTCATTTGGGAGGGGAGCATTACCCCAAGTCGTTTTGGGCCTAGGAGAACTTTTTCTTTCAAAATCAGAAGCATGACTTCCTAAGACAGCCCTTGAGCTTTTCATGTGGTTTTGTTTACCACTGAGAATCAAGCAGGACTTATATAAAAGCAAAGAACTTAATTTGGCAGCCCACTCCTAAAACTCTCTATCCCTCCAATGCCGTTTCTCAAGGGATGTGCTGAGTCACTTCCTGGTAACTATGCCCTTAAACTGTGTGGCCCCCTGTGTAACTAAGTTTCTCTTCCTGCTCGGTGTCTAAACCTCCTTGTTGAGTTTCACATATGTTGATACAAAGGGGGCAAAAACTTGGTTATATCATCCCTCAGGTCTCCTAGAAGTTATAGGGGGTATATGGCCCTCCAAGGTCTAGTGAAGGATTTGTGTGGTCCTAGGACCTTGGGTATTTATTTGGCCACCTCTGTGGTTGTGCATTTAGAGATGGCTCACATTCTTCTACATGTCATGTAATGTTCTATGAATTCAGTGGATCTGATTGCAGAAACAGAGCACATTGATTAGTGTTGGCTGGAGGCCAGATGTTATTTTTTTAGGGGGGGTGCATGCAAGTGTTGCCTTTTACATTAATTATAACTCATGGACATTTCATTTTTTTTTTCAAAACACATTGTCAAATGTCCTTTTTTACCAAAGGTTAAGCAAAATGACACTGTAGGCACTCCCAGAAGTGTGACTGACCACTTCCTTCTATTATATTGTGTATCCCCATGTATTACTTTGAGCTGGAAGCAGTGAGCTGCACAACCAGGTTCTTGTGATCCTCTATGTGGTGCATAGGTCCTGGTTTAATGGTTTAAAAAAATGGATGAAAATCCTTCTAGTCACCTCATATAATTAAGGTACAAGGCAACATTTGACATACTCACCCCTGTCTCTGCATAACTAATGAGAAAAAAAAATACTAGTTTTACAAAGTGAAAAATCTATAACTTCTACAGTTGTTATGTTATTTTGTCAGGGTCTTGTTAGCAGAACAAGTAACTGGTCACAGGTAATAACTTTACTTGTAATACATTCCTTTTAAGGACTTGACTATGCTCCAGCTCATCAACTAAGCATGACTGGAGTTGGATTAGAGACAACCGAGCATATTATCCTTCTTTGGCAGCACTCACCTGCTTGCAAACAGTTTGTCGCAGTTCTTACAAAGGCCTGCCTCCTTTTATTTTTATTCAACATGAGTTATACACATTAGAATAAATATGGGTGTTCATTTTAAACATGCCAGCATACTCTTTAAATCAGGACTGGGCTACATGTGGCCTTTGGGAAGCCCCCACAATTCCCATCAGCCCCTAATATTGCTGGAAAACATTGCTTCCCCAAAACACATTTTTGCCAATAAACAGTCTCAGCTCTTCTAGGATGTGTAGAAGCTGTGAGGGATGAACCTCCACCTTGAAGCAGGAAGAAATCACCCAAATAGCCCCTAAAGCTGACTGGAAGTGAAGTGAGGTGGACTTCAGTAGGCCAAAATAGTGGCTGCAGCAATGCATTGTGACTCTCTGGATCTTTAGAGTAGTCAAAATTGGGTGGTGAGGCCCTTCTGTCTCTTGTGTATGCCTGCTGCTGCTTTAGGCAACAACAACAACAGCATCCAAAATGGTTCCATGTTTCATTTCTTTCACTAGATTTTATTTCCAAATATATGCTTTGACAAAAGGGCTAAATACCCTGAAGGCACCAGATACCATCTGATCTTGGAAGCTAAGTGGGGCAGGGCTAGTTAGGACTTGGGTGAGGGACATAAAGTTGGATTGTGTGCTTTCAGGGGAAGGCAATAGCAAACCACCTGTGAATACTAATTGCCTAAGAAAATCCTATGAAATTCATGGGGTCTCCATAAGTCAACAGACGACCTGAAGGTATATAACATGCACATATGCTATGACATTCAAACAAACTTTGTACAAATACCTTCTAACGCCAATTACTTGGGGCATTTGCCAGAGAGCCTATGTTGATCTAATGTGCTTATTTGGTCCCATAGAGCTTCCACTGACTCAAGGAATCTCAAGGAATTTCCTCTCCCTTATCTAGTAAACAGAAATGTGTGATAATGTCAGGTTCAGTGTCTTGTTCACTCCGGCCCTTTCCGCACCTTATCTGCATCCTGTGACATCCTGGCATTACCCTGGCAGTGCCTTTGCCAGGATGGGAGCATGTCTCGAATGCCCCTCTCTGCCAGTGGATGGTAGCAGTTGGGACACTCTTCTTTCTTCTGCAGTGCAGCCAGCCTCTTCCTGTGCTGTACTGAGGAAGGAAGTGCCTAGATAACACTTCCACCCTTTCCACACAGCCCCAGCCAACGTGATCTTTACACAAAAGGGGCCTATTGCCAGATTTTTTTCTGTCTGGAGACACAACAGGAGCAGGACAGCAATGATATTGTGTGGTAGTACACATTGCAGCCTGGCTTCAATGCATCCCCAAGCCAGGAGGGGACCATAGTGTGAAAATGGCCTCCCATTCATTCCTTGTTGATTTTAGGATTGGAGAGTGTGAATGTGTCACACTTTTCATTAATAGACATCATTCTGAAAGCCATATGTAAATAGACAGCAGACAGGCTTTCCGCACCTAACATCTATTCAGTTGTTAATGCCTTCAAGTTGGTTCCAACTTATGGTGACAATAAGGCAAACTTATCATGAGGTTGTCACGGCGAGACTTCTTCGGAGGAGGTTTGCCTTTGCCTTCTTCTGCATCTGGGAGAGTGTGGCTTGGCCAAGATCTCCCAGTGGATTTCTGTGGCTGAGCAGGGGTTTGAACCCTGGTCTCCACAATTCTAATCCAAAACTCAAACCACTACACCGTGTTGTCTCTGTAACTTCTCTGTAACATTAGACCTTAAGCTAAAAGGTCCTTCTGTTCATGATGAGTTTTTCAAAATAAATATCTGAGATGGGATTATATTGTAAATTTTTGTGTGTGTATTTTAGCCTAGTTTCTCTCTTGTTAGCTCAAGTCCTGCCTAGGAACGATGTGCTGTGGATGTTAATGTAGTCCCATTACCGTGGAGTAACTAACTCAACATTAAAGATATAAATATGAAAGTTGGATTCAGGAAAGGGATTAATCATATGCTCACACATACATGTGGAGTGCCTCTATTTACTCATTCCTTAACAGAGAGGGCAATATAACTAATGAGGAATTGAACTGCATTGGCCACACATCACTATCATTCATGTATTGAGCCCAGAGATCATCGAAGAAGCACCTAAGTTGGAGCAACTGTTCATGTGCAAGCATGCCACATGATTGGGACTCCTCTTTATATATGAAGGGGATATATGAGCAAGGCAAATGTCTACAACACAAGCCAGCTTTAAAAATGTTGATATGAAGAGTTGGTTGAGGAAAGGGATTAACCAGGCACAATACAGCCACAGAGTGTATAATACACTGCAACAATCTAATATACCCAGATCTATTTAGTTTACTGTATAAGCCTGATGTCAGACCATTCCAATCCATGATATGGAGCAGTATTTAAGTAATTGAAGTACTTGTGAGTCATAGTTGGCAAACTAATACTCATGAATAATGATATATGTTAATTTCTTTTTAATACCCCTTTTTTTCTGAGGATAATTCCATGGCATTCATTGATGCGTCTGAAGGCTGTACATTACATAGCTGTCTTTGGCTTGGTCCATTTCCTGAGTTCCTCTGCAAATGCCATCTGAAGAGACTGGTAAATCTATGCAGTTGAAGTATATTCCATGGTAATTTAGAGGGAATTGAAGGGAGGCTGCTCCTTTCCTTCCTGTTGAGCTTTCTGCCTTTGAAAGGTAGGTGAAAGCTGTGAAGGAAAGCATTCCTTACTAAAGTGTTCAGGTTTTATTCTGGAGCTGCCAGTCACTTATAAATAGAAATGTGATGGGACTAACCAATTCATGCTATATGTTTAAAAAATAAAATAAAAAGACGACAGTGGATAGAGAAGAGAGGAATGGAGTTAATCTTTAGAAAGAAGAGAATGCATTTCTCAAAAAATACCCCACACATTAGATATATATAGCGTTACCTTACTATCATCTTATGGCATAACTCTCAAATATTTAGTCACCTATTTGAGAATTATGGCATAGCATGATATTATATTACCAGGTTTAAGCTTCAGAGTTCCACCACTGCCCTTTGAAGAGGCTATTTCCATGAACAACTTTGGATATGACTTTCTTGTTGGGGACCACTGTCTCAGAACACCTCTCCCTTAGAATCTGGAAACATTTTTGACTACCACTTCTAGCTTTCCTGATCAAGTATAGTCAGAGACCATGCAGGCTGAAGGATTTAGGGAATTATGGTATAAAAAAAGGTAACATTCCAAGCGTCATTCTATCATAACCTGCTTGTTGGGTGGCGCTGGGGATTAGAAATGGGTGCCCCTTTTAGGCTCCTTCCACTCCACCCTCCCCACCCGTCATAGGGACGGGAGAAGGACAGGACCACAATGAAGCTTGTGCATGATGTTGTCATGCTCCTGTCCTTTCTCATCCCCAGGCAGTGCTATTGCAGTACAAATCATTGATAGGTTTTCCTGTCAACGACCGGCAATCACACTGCCATCCCACTGTGCACCTGCACTTGGCTGCAGAAGCACTGGAAGTGCAATGGTTGCACTCCGTGCCCCAGCACAGCCTGGGACAGTACCTGGCTGCCCTGTGGTAGGAACAGGCAGCGCTGTTGTGCTTCCTTCTGCAGTGAGCAAGCTGGTGTGGAGAGAAGTGTTGGTGTCTGCACTCCCATCCCAGCAAAGCCACTGCCGGGACGACACTAGGACTACTGCAGACCAAGGTAAGCTGCAGAAAGGGCCTTAAACACATAGGTAGAAGGCAGTTTTCCTTGATAGGAGGGCTTACTGTTTGCTGTTCACCCGACCAAGAAATCAGCAAAGACCCAAAGCAATCAAAGTCCATCTGGCTGAGGAGGCATTCTAAAGAACCAACTTATAAGAAAGTTTTTTTTAAAGTTATATTAATGTCAGATCTAACTACAAGGCAGATATGTTCTGCTGGAAATAAGGTGTGTGCACATATAATCAGGGACGTAGCACTGAGATATCCTACCATTTAATACACCTCCTGTCTTGGGTCTTATTGGGAGAAACAAACCACTTGGTAGTTACCTAGGAGCTGCTGACTTATTTGCCATCATGCCCCCTCCCTGCCCCCAGAAAATGGAGACATGACTATGGTATTATTTCATGTAGCTTCACTAGTGGCCTCCTGGAAGTTCTGGTTTTCAGATATTGCCTGCCTTATCCATCTGCTTACTATGTCATCAGTTTCAACAGTTTTGCTTTCTCAGTGTTATCTTGAAGATAAAAGATCTCATAGATGGGCAGTTAAGTTATGGAGAGTTAAGAGAGTCAACAACTAAAGTTTCCTCAAAGTTATTTGTGAAGTCTATAGAGCTAGTGACGTAATCTGTCAGCCTTTCTGTTTGTCAGCGGTTTTGATATGCTAGGCCAAATGGCAAAGTACATGGGAAAAAGAATACTTTTACCTTCAATTTAGAAGAGGAAATATCTTTTGATAGCTCAGATTTCATTGTGGAAGTAGCTGCATGAGTGGCAATAGACCAGTCTGTATTAAAAAAGGCAAAAGTCAATGCATATTTTCTAGTTCATCTGCAAGCTTCAAAGATTAAACCAATCTATGTTGGCTAGTTAGACTGAATAAACCAAAAAGTAAATGATAAGAAAATGAAACAAACATTGAACAAATTGTATTTTGGTTAATGTAGGAAATGAACAAGAACGTGTTTCTAATTTCAGCTATCCACTTGACAGATGAAAATAGCGCAAGTATTAAACTTTATTAAGTCACCCTCAGTGATGGTTGCACTTAGAAATGAATCAATATGGTTGATATTTAAATTGGATATTGCTAATATGCTCTCCTTGCTCCTGGGCAGTTGTTACATTACCAAGTACTCTGTCATCCACCATGCAGAATATTTTCTTCCCATTTAATAATGGGGCAAATCTGGTCTCAAAGAATTGCTGTACATAGATGGCATATTTGATTTTCTGCAACACTTGGTTTTGACTGCAATGAATATCTGGATCCACTGGATGCAAAGTCACAAAGAAATAAGTTCTTGCAGAGCACTCAATGGCATTAGCTTTGTTATCCTAGAGTAGGACTGGGAATCATGCAGCCCTTCAGCTGTTATCAGATTGCACATTCAAACAGCCCTAGCCAACCTAGCCAATGGTGAGGAATTCTGGGAGTTGCAGTTCAACAAAACCTGGAGGCCTTATAGTTCCCACTTCTGCACTAGAGTCACAGGAATTCCAAGGGTTAAGCATGATTTCACACATGTATGCCACTCCTTGACATCTTATCACTCACTTTGATTTGTGAACTGCCTCCAGAATGCCAAATAGTATGTATTTCTTGATCATGGACCCCTGAACTGATATTGCAGTCATCAAATAATAAAGGTGGGTGTTTGAACTTGCCTTAAGATTGGATTAGAGTGAAGCACTGCAGCAGTAAACTAAAGGGGCAAAGCAGCAGCAAACTGAGGGAACAAAGAATGGGAAATGCTTACAGGGCTGGTTGAATCCAGCCTGTGGCATTATAGAGAAACTGCTTTCAGATCTTGGCATAAAGGAGGCATGGGTGAGTCTGATATTGCTGTCAGGATCACTGTTGTCATAAAAACAAATGAAATGATTGGGATTATGCCATGAAGTTTTCTGGATGAATATGGGCCAGTCATTGTTCCACAGCCTAACCTACTTCATAGATTTGTGTTGTGAGATGAAAATGAGATGTAATCATGTCTGCCATTAAGCTCTGTAGGAAAAAAGTAAAATGCTGCTGCTGATGAAGCTGAAGAAGAAAAATGCTAAGTAATAACTGGATTATTATTATTATAATTGTCTTTTGCCATCTCTAGGTATTTCAGTTTAATTGGTACATAAATGAATGCAGCCAGGATTCACATGAAGAGAAGCACTATATTTCATTCAAAGGAAATATTAAAATAGGGCTCTTCTGTGATTATTAAGGTTTTTAAATAACCTTTTCACAAATGCTTACTGGAATCTCAGTTACCCTCTGCTTTCCTCTGGAACTTCCATTATGTGATATTGCCATTGTATTGTCTGGTTAACCATTTGCTGTGTTAATCATTTAGTGTAGTTCTCAGCACAATGATTTATCTTTTATGCAAAGGAGGGGGAAGAGTAGGTTATCTGTAGATCTTTGGTCCCTGACAATGAAGACAACAAAATGTACTGAACGGAAAGGTATAACTTCTCTCTCTATACTTGTTTGCTTTTATGTGTACCTTAATATCTTCAGGTCTCTAGCAGTTCAAAGCACTTGACTATGATTGTGAAGAATATTTTTATTTATGTATCATTCCAGGTTTTGTTGGATGGAGACTTGCTTGTTTCCCTTAGAGAATAATAATCTGTTTTGATGAATGTAAAAGTATTGATGGCTTGGTATTTAAGTTACTTTGATCCTTAAAGCAAGATAGGAGTGGACAGTTAGGTGTATGGCACTTTTCTTTGGTTTTTTTTTCCTTTTATTTTATTTTTTTAATATTGATATTAATTTAATCTTTGTTTTCTGAATCTCTTGGGAGAATGAGGCTCGAACATCAGCTTACAGGAAGAGGTAGTGCTACTCTGTTGTTCTCTCTACCTTCATTAAGTTTTATTGTTTACTACTATAGTAGCCACAAGTGCTGGTATCCATTTTAGTTTTGAAATACAGTTCTAATTTGGTAGAGATGCAGATACATGGTTGGGGAGGACACTGATAACAACAATGAAGGCAAAGGAAATAAAATGCAAAGAGGACAGTGACAACTGCCTCAGAAGCTGTTTTGTTTACGGTGACCATTCAGAAACTCATTTAGCAATGCCAGTTTGCATTTTTCCCAACCTACATTGTTAATGGTCTTTGTACCTATTTTGCTTTTACATAATTGTCTGCCTTTTTTGCTCCTCACTTGCAACTATGCTCTTCACAGACCCTTACAGCCCCCTTGCTTATGTCTATAGGCTTGCTGGTTTAGGATTATATTTCATGTACTTGATACAATGGCCTCTAGCCTGTGCATGTTTAGGCCAAAATAAATGTGTTAGCCTCTAAGGTGTCATGAGCTCTCGCTGTTTAAACTGGAATTTGGCACACATTGGAGTTGTAGCACTTTTTGTACTATTCTTGTATAGCTAATGTGTGGAGAGAGAAGTATGGGCTAGGATCCAGTGGGGCAGATTGACTGAAGAAATTACTTTCATCTGCAGAACCAGCAGGAAGATGATAACCTGACCTTCCTGCAGCCTTCCACAGGCCTTTAACACCTCTCGGGAGTCCTGGAGGATCCTTCAGAGTAGGTTATTGGATGGTGCAGAGAGCTACAGGAGGTGGCTAGGGGAAAGCAACTGAGTTATTGGATGGGCTCTAGTACAACCTTTAATTTAGGTTCTTCCTGGTGCCCATGGTATGTATAATATCTAAAAGAATTAGTTAAGTACATACAGGTACGTGCACATGTACTCCATATGTGGTCATGACTGCATAGAATTCCTTACTGTTACACAGTGGCGTGCATACTTAAGCTCCTTTTGCACAGACATCAGAGCCAGGACTGACATATTGAGTCATGCACCTCCTTTTACACATTCAGTACACAATAGGGAAAGGAATGTATGAATGGAGCTACAGTATCTGCTTCAGGGTTGGGTAACCGTTGGAGGCTAATCTAACTTTTTTTAGTTAGATGCCCCCAGACACTTTCTCCTTTATCTACATCAACAAATATTTTAATATATTCTTTACCTGCATATAATAACACTTGATTTCACAACCATTTCCTCTTCTACCCTCAGTAAACCAATAGAATTTGTTTGTAAAAAGATTTGTATGAGATTCTTATTTGTCTCAAAGGGGCATTTTGTAAGCAATCTAAATAACTAAGAAGAACATCAGTCATGTGTAATATTAGAGATTCTGTATCTCCTTTGAGTTCTTTCAAAAATCAAACAAGAGCAGTTTCCAACGTACATGTAAATATAGTGGTTATAGTTCAATTACAGACTGATTGGAAAGGAGTCAGAACAACACTTTTTTTAAGAACAAAAATATAGTAAAAAATATATTTTGTCTGGCCACTTAGGAAGAAAATCAAGGTGCTTATGTGGGAAATGTGCTTCCTTTTCAAATCCTACATATTAAGTATAGCTTGTTCTTGAGTAATACTGACCTGAGTTTTTAACATGCTTTACAGTCTGTTTCCATAAAGATATAAAAACATGGAAATTTCTGGAATTTGATTGGTCATAAAAACACACAAGGTTTCCAATTGGCTCGCGATCCTTAGAATTTAGATAGTGATAGTTGCTCCCAATAACTCCCATTATTATGAACAGTTGGACAAAACTCCTAGTTGCCTGCTTAACTACCTGTCATTGTGTTTTGATGGAGAAAACAATTTGACCAAAAAGAATTATTATTATTATTATTATTATTATTATTATTATAGGAGATGACATGAAGCAGAAGGATGTTATTTGTGGTGGATGACTTATTGGATACAGATCTGGAAATTATCCATGTCCTGTCCCACACCTTTTCCTTTGCATCCTTACTCTAGAATAATGACAAGGCTGAAATATGATGGAAGGACAAGTAATGGTTGATGCAGTGTCCAGGGCATCTGTCAACAGACTGTGTGATATCTCTAACAAGTTCAAAATTTTGGACAGAATTTTAAAACATACACTCCAAAATAGTGTTGCATTATGCAGTCTGCATCTGTGGAAGGAGAAATTCCAAACATTAAAACTGTTGTTATTTCTAGACTTTCTTTATGAAACCTTCATATTGTGTAGGTTTGTATAAAACCAAAGACACTGTAAATTTGAAGGCTATTCAGAAAAGCTAGAGCAATGTCTACAAACTGAACTCAACTGTTTTGAGAGCTTTCACATTACTCATTAGAAATGAATGAACCCCTTTACGGCCTGTTACAAAATCTAGGCATGCATAGCAGATGTACAGCAAATTTTCTAATTTATCCCTGTGCCCTTGTAAGGCCGTTGCCCATAGCATGGTCTCCAGTGCTCTGTCCAGTTTCATTTTAAAATGTTTTGCATTGCCAAGTCTCTTTCTTTGTATGCTGTATGAAGCATAAACAATTTGAGAAATGAATTTTGAGTTCAGGGAAATAGTTAAGAATCCACTTGGGGCTCAGGTAAGATCAGCAAGGTTATTTTCCCTTTCAACTTAACTCATATTTGAAGTGTAGCTGCAGTAATCCTGTTATTGGAAAATATGCTATGGCATTAATTCAAAATCAGACATTGGGGGCCATAACCAGGCATCATTCTGCATATAAAACTCACATCAGCCTCACTCAAGTCTCTGCATACGGAACAATGGCAGTCTTTGACCCTTAACATTTAATTTTATTTTATACAAGATAAGGGCAAAGTCTGTCTTTAGATGCATATTTGCAGCTCCCGCTGCGATTAAGACATGAATACGCATCTGAAAAGGAATTTTGTTCTTAAGTGTCTACATATGCTTTTCACCTTACAAATCATGAATTTATTCTGCTTCCTTCACCCCTAACCTTATTCCCCCCACCTTTCTTATTCCCTCTCTCTATTTTCCTGAAGCTTTCAAGTAGCATTCTGGACATATACAACAGTGACCAAGGAATGCCAGCTGCTAATATGGGTCTTACCAACACTTCCTGCCCATCTAATTTGCCAGTTAAAAGAGAACTCACAGGTAATATAATTCTGAGATATTGGCACAGTCTTATAATTTTGAAAATATTAGTACTTCTCTTTGGAAATGACTGTTTGTGATGTATATAGGGTGAAAACTAGCTGCTCTTTTCTCCTCAAAGTCCCTTTTGCATGACTAGGATTGCACAGAGGGAGAATTCTAGGAAAACTCCAGCCAGTAGACTGTAGGACAAGCTCTAGTGTCAAAGGTGAATATGCCCTCTCTGAGTTTCATCCTCCTGCCCTGTATATTGACAGAAAAACACATGCATGCAGCCCACTTAAAGAAGTAGGGAGGCCAGAGCAGTTTAAAAAATGGGCTGTTTGGTGTGTGTGTTGTGTATGTGTGTGTGAGAGAGAGAGTCAGAGAGAGAAGAGAGAGAGAAGGAGAGAGAGCACTATTAGAGGAGTAATGGTGTAGAAAATAAATGACTAAATCATAGAAAAAAATTATAAGAAACAAATATCTTACTCGATCTCTTTCTCCCACCTACACATATATAAATATTATGTGTGCCTTCAGGTGAAAAATATGGATATATTTTGACATATCTACTGTTACACCCTACTTGTATTTTCTGCCAATGAACTGAAAGTGGTGTAGAAGTTTCCCCCATGTTATCCTCAGAATAACTCTGTGAAGTAGGTCAGGTTGAGAGTGAGAGAGAACTAAGATCAACATGTGAACTTCATATTTCAGTGAAGACTACAATCTAGATCTTCCAGGTTTTAAGGCCAACATCATAACCCCTAAACCAAACTGATTTTTCCTGGTCTTCCATACAATGCAAAGTAAATTTTGGTTAATATGAACCAAAGCAAATACATTCAAAGGGCAGCACCTTTTTCAAAGTAATGGATTTAGCTCCAGTCTTAGAAATCAGAGCTGATCCAAGTCATCTTGCACCCTGAGGGTAAGATGATCTCCCTTCTTATTACGAAACAAACAATGAAGAAAATAAAGTGGAAAAGGATAAGTCAGGGTTCAGAGAGGCAACAGGTCTATGAGAGGTGAAAAGAGAGAATGTCGGAGTGTAAGAAGAAAGTCGCTAAGACATGGGCTTCAAAGAGTCATGATAGGTGACAGACGGGGTGCACAGACACTAATAGACATGGGGTTCAAATAGAAAATGTAATAGGTAGGTGAGTGATGGAAAGCAGCAAGAAAAAAGGGGCAGCAGAAAGATGGAATGCAAGGTGCTATTGGTGCAATGACAAAGAAAAGAGATGCACACGTGGTTTCCTCAAACAGCAAAGATGATCATTATCTTTGTTTATACCTTGCTTATCTCCCAAATAAGGACTCAAGACAGCCTACAAATTAAAGCAGATAAAACAAAGCTAAAGGTTGCTGAAGATCTACATTAAAATAGAATTAACAACTATAAAAACAATTTACAGCACACAATTAAAAAGTTTAAAAGGAGGTGGACAGGCATATTGGAGAGGTGATACCCACGAGGTGTATATTAGACCCTTGCCCTCCCTGACATTAAAAAAAAAGAAAAAAAGCAGGGGAACTGGCTGAGTGGGTAGAGAGGCTGGTCAAAGCCTCACTAAATCAAGGTAGGATTCTATCATGCCTAAAAAAGGAAGTTATGAGACCACTGTTGAAAAAGCCCATCGTATTGGACAACTGCTAGCCAGTTTCTAATATTCAGTTTTGGGGCAATGTACTAGAGCATATGGTTGGCATCCAGCTCCAGGAGTTTCTGAATAAGTCAGATTCTCTAGAGAATTTCAGTCTTGCTTCAGACTTGGCTAAGTAACAGAAACAACTCTGCTAACCTTTCCAGGAACTAGATAGGGGGAGTGTGCCACTATTGGTCCCCAACATAAGCCACACTCCATTCCCGCTGTTGCAGTACATTGCCAGTATTTAGTGGGACATAGCAACTGGAAGTGGAAGAAAAAACTAGCTTCTAATTTCCTGAAGAAAAGCTTTCTGTTTTAGAACCTGGTTCCTGTCATGATTCTACTTTGAAACAAAGCATGGATTCTCCATGCCCCTTACCATGTTAAAAAGAGTTTGTTCTACTGTGGTCCCAAATTTGGTGCAGAGCTTTGAAATTACAAAAATGGCCAGAAGGAATCACACACACCCCTTTTCAGAATGCCAGTCCTTCTTCACTCCTGGATTCATAACCTATAATTGCATTCTTTGCAGAATATATAATATTCAGATCCAGTATCCTATTAACAGATGTCAGTCAGCCCTTCATATTTGTGGGTTTGACTTTCATGGATTTTATTTCTCTAGTCACTGCCTCACCCACCTCAGGTGCTTCTTGTCTCTTGGTGGCTCCAATCAGATGTGCAACTCTTTTGAAATGCACCTCTGGTCCTTGTCATCCTACACCAGCCACTACCTACCTAGCTAAGGATAGCTCACAGACCAATTTCTCAGGACCACAAAACGTCTCTTAATGCCCCCCACACCCAAGGAAGGAGATGGGCAAAAGAGAGGGAAAGGGGGTCTTTTCCCTTTCCTATCCCTGAACTGGTTTGACCCCAGGGTTCCTGTTCTCCTCACCATGGTCCCTTTTGGACCTTACCTTTTTGTGGCACTGGGGTGCAGGGATCATGTGAGCAGCCTCTTGCAAGATGCTCTTGCGTCCCCACTGCTTCAGCTCTGCAGCCGCTGCCTGATAGTGAGCAGGCAGCATGAGGGCTCCTCCTCTTCCTTCCACAGCACAGCCTGGGATTTTCCCAGGCTGTGCTGGGGCAGGAAGTGCGAGTGCCACGGCTCCAGAGGCTCTGCACACATGGTAAGTGCACGTGGGGCCCTGGAGCGATGCACGATTGTGCACTATTTTCAGCTAGAAGCCGAAAATGAAATAGTGTGCGATTGACTGACCGTACCCAAAGGGTAATCACCAATGGCAGATTCTCATCCTGGAGAGAAGTGACTAGCGGGGTGCCACAGGGTTCTGTCCTGGGCCCGCTGCTGTTCAATATCTTCATTAATGACTTGGATGAAGGAATAGAGGGCACGCTGATCAAATTTGCAGATGACACCAAATTGGGAGGGGTTGCTAATACGCCTGATGACAGGATCAAAATTCAAAAGGACCTGGACAGATTGGAGAGCTGGGCCAAGGCTAACAAAATGAATTTCAACAGAGAGAAATGTAAGGTCCTACACTTAGGCAGAAAAAATGGTATGCAGAAATATAGGATGAGGGACACGTGGCTGGCTAACAGTATGTGTGAAAGGGATCTAGGAGTCTTAATAGACTACAAGCTGAACATGAGTCAGCAGTGTGATGCGGCAGCCAAGAAAGCCAACGCCATTCTTGGTTGCATCAATAGGAGTATGGTGTCTAGATTGAGGGAGGTATTGGTACCACTTTATTCTGCTTTGGTTAGACCTCATCTGGAATACTGTGTCCAGTTCTGGGCACCCCAATTCAAGAAGGATATGGATAAGCTGGAGCAGGTCCAGAGGAGGGCAACCAAAATGGTGAGGGGCCTGGAAGCCATGCCCTATGAGGACAGACTTAGAGAGCTGGGTATGTTTAGTCTGCAGAAGAGAAGGTTGAGAGGGGACATGATAGCCATGTTTAAATATTTGAAGAGATGTCATGTCGAGGAGGGAGTGGGCTTGTTTTCTCCTGCTCTTGAGACCAGGACAAGGAGCAATGGATATAAGCTGCAGGAGGGGAGATTCCACCTGAACCTCAGGAGGAATTTCCTGACAGTCAGGGCTGTCCGACAGTGGAATGTGCTGCCACGGAGTGTGGTGGAGTCTCCTTCTTTGGAGGTTTTTAAGCAGAGGCTGGATGGCCACTTGTCGGGAGTGCTTTGAGGGTTTTCCTGCATGGCAGGGGGTTGGACTGGATGGCCCTTGTGGTCTCTTCCAACTCTACATTTCTATGATTCTATGATTCTATGGTGCCTGCCGGCCTCGGCAGCATTGCGCAATTGCTAGGACGTCATGTGGATGGGTCCTTGCAATTGCATGATGCTCCAGAGGCCCTTTCACATAGCGAATGCCATGCAAAAAGGGCCCACGTCTCAGAACCTTCCCACAAATACATACACACACACATTTTGATATTTGTGATTTTGCCACTTTTGTGGGGTCCTGTGCCCCTAACCTTAGCAAATGCAGCGTGCTGACTGTACATGTTTTGACTTATTTGGCCTGCAAAATCTAACTGGCATTGGCCTTATTACCTTATGAATTTATGTAAGACAGAGAGCATCTTGCATTTTCCAGTGCAGGAGTTTTGAATTGTAACATCAGCAGGGGCAAAGATTTAAATCTGATGGTGGTTCTGCCCCTCTTGTTGGGTGCTATTTAGGAAAGACAGAAAGAAAGACAGAAAGACAGAAAGAAAGAAAGAATGAATTAGGGTGTACAACTGGGACTGACCCATGAAATACACAGAATGAACTTGAGTAAATTATTTTCTCTCTCTCTGGCCTACCTCACAGGGTTCTTGGGAGAATACAGTGTGGAAAAGAAGAACCATGTACACTTCTTTCAGTTCACTGGAGAAAAAGTAGCATGTTAATATATAACCAATAATGAATGATGATAAAATTAAGTTATGTTAATTTTCATATCTACTTTGGCATGTGCCTCCAGAGATGAAATAATGCTGTCAGTCTATTCTCAGAGCTGTTTGAAAATCAATTTGATTTTGAAGAGAAAAACGGGGGACAAAATAAATACATACTTAGATTTTATTGTGCTTTTCAGAGGTGGTCTGAATTTAAAATTTTCTCACTTGACTTTGCAAAGTCTTGCCCTGTCTACTTGCAGTGAGTGATGTAGTGGATGATGCGGTAGTTAATGTGTAGCCGAGCAACTTATAGCACGCAATTTTTCTGGACATCGTGCTGCTAATAAACCTAATTACTATAGGAAACATAACAGATTTGCACACATTTTGGCTTCTAACCAATTATATAAATAAATTATCATCCATTAAATTTGTTCCAGGTTGCCACAAATGACTCTCTCAAAGGTTCACAATGCATCTATTCACCAAAAATCCGTATTAATGGATTAACAACTTTAAAAGTTACATTCAATTAATCCAAAGAATGCTAACAAGCATGTACAGTTTATCAGTGCTATGCGAAAGGAACAAAGGGAGAGTTTTCTGTCCTCTCTGCCCTCTGCATGAGTATTTTGAAATCTGATTATCTCTTGCATGAGAGGAAGGAAAACTCAATTTCACTTTAGCCTGTTGTATAGTTTTCCCCAATGTAAAATTATAGCAAATTAGAAAATTGCTAAATACAATGTTCTTCTTTTTCAGTTTCTAAAAATTAAAAATGCATGATGGCAATTTTTTTTTTAAAGTACACACAGCCTGAACAAGTTGTAAACAACAAATAGGGAACTGCAGGATGTGGTAAAATCATCTTTTTGTAAATCAAAAAATGCATAAAATTCCTGAAAGCTTGTTTGAAACATTGTGCAATGAAAAGGACCCATTCTGACACAGAGCAGTGTCTGGAGTTATGTTTAAGACTGTCTAAATAGTTTTTGCTTTCTGTCAGAAACAGATACGCGAGCAATGGCAAAGGAGAGGCAAAAAAAGGATAACCATAATCTCAGTGAGTATACTTAACACTTTCCTAACATTAATTATTATTTTGCAAGTAGTGCATAACATTCAATATCTGTAATGGCTAAGGAATAGTGGAAAGACTATCTGAGGCTGAGACACAATGTAGGAATCCATGTATTTCATGGATGATCAGCTCTCTCATTGACACTTGGACTATTTTCTCCCAAGTTAGGTACTGGGTTGGATCTGTACTTGATCAGGTTTAGCATAGATCCACTGAAATAAATAGAACATATGTTACTCATGATTTGAATAGGTCTTCTTGAAGTAGGACAGAACCTTATAGAATCAACATTTTGGCTTGGGAGAAAGGGTCATAACCTTTCATTTACATAGTCAAAGATTCAATTCATAGCATTTTTGGTTGAAAATCTAATCCCTTCTTTTTTTAAAAAAAAAAATCATAACCATGGCAAAAATAAAAGGAAAAAAAATGGTTAGGTTCCTCAAACATATGTGCATATCCTTTGAACTACTTTCAGAAGCTATGCTACTTTCAGCCATAGTAAAATGTAATTCAGTTCTGAACAAATATGAAGGATTTAGCATGTCATAGGGTCAGGTGAGAAAAAGCAGATTATTGCCATGGTTATCTGCATTGACACTGGATGACTGGATTTCATTCTTTGATCTTGCCAGACTAGGGAAAGTTTGATCCTTCAGATGTTTTGGCCTACAATTCCTATCAGCCCCACCTAGCATGACTAATGGCTTGAGAGAGTGGGAGCTGCATTCCAAAACATCTGGAAGTTCAAAAGTCCTGCACCCTTGTCTTAGAAGATAAAGTGCACAGCAGGATTCAGCTTTCGTGGGTTGGCCAGAAGTTGGCATCCTTTTAGCCAGTTCTCCAGAACTGGATGCTTTCTTTCCTGAGAAGTCAGGACTAAGCAGATCTCTTCAGACTCCTTTAAAGAATAGACTATGAGGAAAAGACAGCATATTTAATATACTCTCCTAATGGCTAATTTGAATCAGGAATAGATTGCCCAAATATGGAGTCGGGGGCAGTCTTCTTAATAAACCAGGGCAGGCCTGCAGTTAGTCCAGACCACTATATTAGATCCTTTCCAGGTGAATGTAGAATTATATCCTTGTTCCCCAATGGCCTCCAAGTAGTGATCCAGTTAAAATGTATGAGTGCTGTCTTCCTTTATGTGCATGTAGGCAATGAGGGTTAAGTGGAGCAAAAGAAGAAAGTGAGTTTGGTAATTTGGGATTTAAGGTTGATTGTTTTGTTCAGTTGTTTGGAGGCTTGCTCGTATTATTTTGTGTTTTTTGGGTCATATGCTTTCCTTGAGCATATGGTCTAAGGACACAGTGCTTCTGCTGAGAGGAAGTGAGACATATATAGCTGCTGCTTCAGTTTCTGGAGCTTAGCAAATAAGAAGATGAAAACAGTAATTCATAGGGAGCATTTCATGGAGGTATTTTTCTGGGATGTTTCATAGGGGCATTTTGTTCAGGAGGTTTGGAATGCTGTGCTGCTGTCTATATGAGACAATGAATATAGATGGAGAGGGAGCTGTTGCAGTCACCTGCAACATCTGTACCATGTTTATTGACTTGCCTGAAGATGTGAAAGCCTAGACTTACAGCAAATGCAAGCTGATTGTCCTGCTAGAAGAGAAAGTGAGGCAGTTTTAGGCCCATGTATCTACATTCCAATTTATCAGGGAGTATTTTGGAAAGAGCAGAGCAGACTCTTCTAGAAGGGCAAAACATGGTCTTGCTTCTAGGGAAGGGAATGATTTGCAAACACAAGATACTCTAGCAAATACTCTAAAGAATGTGACACACAGAAGCAGAACTATTGAGCCAGGCTGTGACTTCTGAGTTACTCAACTGATTCCAAGCTCTCCCCTTAATCAGTGTTTATGAGACATAGGAACAAGAACAGCAACCTCAGTTCTCAGAGGTCATAGAGGTGACCTTGGAAGGTTCTCTGAATGCAATGGCTCTGCGTGTTCTCAGAGGAAGAATAAATGTGTTGTGATGGTAGGTGATTCCCAGTTGAGAGGAATATAAGCAGTGACATGCAGACCTGATAAGATTTCTCAAGAGGTGTGCTCTCCCAGGAACCCAACAGTGGACAGAAACAACAACAACAACAACAACAAAGCAGCAGGAGAGAATGACCTATGATCTTAATGTCTATACACTCATGCACAGAGCAAGGGAAGTAAGACTAACTTGAACCCTTATTGCAGGAATGCAAATATAATTTAATAGGCATCACTGAAAACTAGTGGGGTGAATCTCATGATTGGAATGTCATAATAGAAGAGTAATAACCTACTCCACAGGGTAGACCAAACAGGAAAGAAAGAGTAGCTTTATAGATCAAAGGTGCATACACCTGTGAAAACAAATCCGTGATTCAAATCATGGCAAAACAAGTTGCAAGCGTGTGAGTAACATTAAAGGGGAATAAAAGAACAGTGACACCATTGTGGGGGGTCTTCTATCAACTCCAAAGCTGGTCTAAAGACTTGAGTGATACTTTCTTAGGCAAAATGACCTCACATTCAAAGAAAGAGAGATAAAGTATTACTGGGAAACTTCAACAAACTGGATTATTTGTTGGAAATAAAACTCTGCCAAGAATGTAAGGTCCAACAAATTTCTCACTTGTTGTGCAGACAATTTCATTGTCCACAAGGTGGAAGAGGCAACGAGATGGATCAATTTTTTGAATTGGATCCTAACCAACAGGGATGAACTGATCAATGAAGGGCAACTAGTGAGATCCTTGGGTGGGAGTGACCATATCCTCTTGGTTTTGTTATACAGAGGAAAGAGGAAACCAAACTTGTAGGGAGAAAGTCAGAAAAGCTAAAAAGCTAAAAGCTAAAAAGGTTTTTTAAAGAAGTTAAAGTAATAATCATGGGGGCGCATGTTTGAGGCAAGAGGAAGAACAAGGAAATGACTGAGCTACTGCATGAAGATGGTAAAATGCTAACAGAAGAGGAGAGAAGGCAGAACTGCTCAACAACTTCTTTGCCTTGATCTTTTCTCCAAAATACATAATGCTCTAATTGATGAGAATAACACCAATGACACAGTAAGGATGCTTTAGCCCAGAACAGGTAAAGAAGTAGTAAAGGAATATCTAGCTACTTCAGATGAATTATCCAGTTCCTGATCAACTGCATCTCAGGGAATTTGCAGATGTAATCTCAGGGCAACCATCGATAATCTTTGAAAATTCTTGGAGAACAGGATTGGTCTCAGCAAACTGAAAGAGGTTGAATGTTATCCCCATCTTTTAAAAGCAGAAAACAGGACCTGAGCAGCTACTGAATAATCACTTTGACATCAGTACCAGGAAAGACAATTGAGCACTCAGTGTGTGAGCACTTAAAAAGGAATGCTGTGATTGCTATGGCCATTTCAGCACTACACTGTTATAATGCTATTATTCTACTTTCAACATCCTATGGAATCCTAGGGTTTACAGTTTAGGCAGGGGCATTTAGAATTCTCAGCCAGAGAGCTCTTTGGCCTCAGTAGGCGACAAACCCCAGGATTCCACAGGATGTTGAAAGTGGAATAATAGCACTATAACAGTGCAGTGCAGAAATGGCGTAAGACACAGCATGGGTTTCTCAAAAATCCCACATACTAGACTAATATTATTTCTTTTTTCCCCCATAAAGTTACGAGCTTGGTAGATGTGGGGAATTCTGTAGATGTAGTGTACCTTGAATTCATTGGTAAGCACTGTTTGATCCTCCATGATATACTTGCAGACAAATTGGTAAGTTGTGGGTAAGACAGTGCTAATGTTAGATTGATTTGTAAATGGTTGAGGGACCATACAGTACTTACCAATGATTCTTCTTCATTCTGGAGCAATGTGACTAGTGGGTCACATCTGTCTGTCTGGGCCTGGTGTTGTCCAGGGTTCTGTCTGGCCTTGAATGATAGAGTAGAGAGCAAGCTTATTAAATTTGCAGATGACACCAAAGGGGGAGGTGGTAGCTCTTATCTTAGAGGACAGAACCAGGATTCAACATAATCATGAGACATTTTAGAGCTAGGCCAAAACTAATAATGAATTTTAACAGGGAAAGAATGCAAAGTACTATGTTTAAGCAAGAAAATTGAAATGCACAAATATAAGATGGGTGACACATGGCTTGACAACAGTACATGTGAAAAATATCTAGGGAATGGCAAGGGGTTGAACTAGGCGGGCCTTGTGGTCTCTTCCACCTATGTGATTCTATGTTTCTAAGTACAATCTGCTTCATTCTAGCCAGCATACTGAGATGAAGCATGGACTGATTTTATGATATTAACTTAATTGGGTTGTGCATTACTCCCACTGGCTTTAATGGGATTAAGTCTCAGTTTATACATGTACTCATGCCACATGGGTTTCTTAAGACAGAATTGAGCACAGCTATAAATACCAAGCAATTTTTCCAGCTTACTTTCAAGTACTTATGTCTATGCCCAAGGTATCTGTTTACAGGCCTGAAGGCTCCTCTCTGGAAATCTGTTGTAATGGGGTGCCATGAAACAAGGGCAAACAGATTATAAAAGTGAACTTTTTGCAACATCATCGAAGAACAAAATTATTGAAATATACTAAATCTTACATTTTTAAAATTATGATGGCTTATCCTGTAAGACAATTAAGATTCAGTTGATTTCCAGGTGCTTTTTAATATAGAGTGTATGCAAACATTTAACAACAAAGAGACATTCCTAATAAAAAATAAATGTTTAGTCCAAATAATAACAGATACATGATAGCTGCACAATGATCTTCTTGTTTCCATACGTGTGTGTGTGTGTGTGTGTGTGTGAGAGAGAGAGAGAGAGTGTGTAGCACGCCTGACATGGTAAAAATACACACTTCGTTAAAACTGATTAATTGTTTTAGTTCATACTTTTAAATCAAGAAACAATCAAAATTTTTCTGGTATGGAATGTCCCTATATCTGAGCTGGGCAGACTTCAGGAGCTACTTGTTTTTTTATTAGGACATTTCCACACTACACTGTTATAGTGCTATTATTCTACTCTCAGTATTCTGTGGAATTCTGGGGTTTGTAGTTTACTGAGGCCAAAGAGCTCTGGCTGCCTCTTCCTAAACTGCAAACCCCAGGATTCCATAGGCCTGAGATCCATCAAGTGGAACCTGAGGCAATCCTGAGGCAGGTTTGGCTGAGGCAGGAGTTCACTCATTATGAATCTAGCAGTAATACACTCTGGAGTTCATACTTCACTCAGGAATTTTGAGTCAGTATCAGAACCAGGTTCATGAGCCCTTTCACACAAAACTTCACTCCTGGATTTCTCTCACATATTACTTTTCAGCAAGCAAATGTGTGTGGCTGGGTGTGGGGTGTTTGTGGTGGGTGCTTTTAGTTATTGTTACTGTTAGACAATTAGGAGTCAGAAACACTTGTTGACTATCCACAAACCATCCTAATGTCAACATGTGGATTATGAAATACTTCTATACACCCTACATGGCTCCATTTGATTTTTTAAAAAAACTGTCTTTGCCAAATGCTGCAATTTCAGTCTAAGGCTATTTCCACATGATGACACTCTTCCGTGTTGTCTCACTGCAGTCCTGGGTCCAGAAGGGAGCACGTCAACAATATTCCCCTCTGCACCCGCTTGGTCCGCGTGGAAGAGAACATAATGGCACCATGTCTTCCTTCTGAAGCGCAGCTGGGCTTTTTCCATTGTTATGCTATGTAAGGAAACATTGCCAATGTGCTTCCACATGGTCAGAAGTGACGGGAGCACTGCGCGATCGCAGACATGAAACAGATTTTTTCTGTTTTGTGAAAACTGCACAAGCGTGATGCTCTGTGACAGGATGGCAGTGGGACAATGACAACGGCCCTTTCTGCATGGCATTTGCCATGCAAAAGGGTGCCTGGAGCGTCACGCAATTGTGAGGACCAATCTGCACAACGCACTCACAATCGTGCGACGCTCCAGGGGCTGGCAGGTGCCGATTGTGCACCTTTTCATTTTTGGCTGGAAGCCGAAAATGGTGCGTGATCGCACATTGCTCATGGGCCCCGCATGCACTTACCTGGTGTGCAGAGCCTCCAGAGCTGCGCCGGTCACGCTTCCTGCCCCAGCGCAGCCTGGGAAAGTCCCAGGCTGCACTGCGGAAGGAAGAGGTGGGGCTCTCGTGCGAGCAGGCAGCTCGTGTGGAGCTGAAGCAGCAGGGATGCGAGAGCCTCTCTCCGGAGGCTGCTCGCATGATCCCCACACCCCAGCACCGGAAAAAGGTAAGGTGCGGAAAGGGCCAACGTCATGCAGAAGCGCAACCTCCCGACCGCTGCCATCCTGTGGCAGAAATGAAACAGCAACATTGTGCAGAAAGGGCCTAGGTCTTAGCTATACCCTTACTAAGATTTATTTAGGGAACGGTTTTTTTTTTATTAATTTATTGGAGAAACCACAGAAATATATTCTTCTTGAAAAAAGTTCTGAAGAACTTCTTGATTGGACTCATCTTTTCCAGTACCAGTCATTTTGTCATTAGCATGGAGTCAGAATTTTCAAGTCATAAGTCTATATGTTATTCACTTACCAGTTTGAGTCATTCATTTCCTTTAAGCAAATTCTGTTATTTGATTTCATCTTGCTATGGTCTAAGAACTAATGCAGTAAATGTTTTACTACTATTACATTACATTTCTCTGTGGAAAAAAAAACTGGAAGAACTTCTTGGTTGTACCTGTTCTTTCTACTACTAGTCATTTTGTTGTAAGCATATGGACTGTATTTTCAGATAGTACAAGAGGTTGCAGGTGTGTTTGTTGAGACTGTGATATTTTGAAACAGGTACAGAATTGTATAAGAATATAACTGTTTCACTGTCTGCAAATAAATTATATCCATTTTGTTATATTCTGCTATTATTACAATCTCTTGTTTTCCTAGTTGAAAGAAGAAGAAGGTACAACATTAATTACCGGATCAAGGAGCTTGGAACACTTATCCCAAAGTCTAATGATCCGTGAGTTCAGCTGTCACTTTGGTCATTCTTTCTATAATTTAAATGCAAAGAATGGGGCAAAGGGTAGAATAGAATAGAATAGAATAGAATAGAATAGAATAGAATAGAACTGAACCTTTATTACAGTTGTAGACTAGCACAGGTAAAAAGAGAATACAGAAAAGGAAGATAAAAACACAGGTTGAAGACAGTTTTTAAAATACCCCTTCAGGTTGCATAGCTTCCATATAACAAGACAAGATTGGAACGAGTCTACTGTGGAAGTCAATGCCTGATGAATTTTAACTGCTGCTGCACAGAATTTGGCAATATTGTATGTTACATGGGAGTTGGTGTTTGAAAGTAACAGAAAAGTGTAGAATTCACCGGTGCATCCTTGGTATTTATGCAAGAGGGGTGAAATAAGGCTGAGGCAGATGTCTCTGTAGTATGAGCACTGGAGTAGTAAATGCTCTGTTGTTTCTATTTGGCCAGAGCCCCAGGGGCATAGTCGGTCTGAGAAGGGGGTCTTCGTATATTAGCCTTCCAGGACAGCTGAGGGGACGGCATGACACTGTGCTAAAGTAAAGGCCCTCCGGTGTTTAGGTACTTCTAGATTTGCTAAGTACACCATAGGTGAGGCTAGATATCTGCTGAGGTTACTAGCAATAAAGGTTGGAGAGCTAGCTAGATTCAGTTGTCGCTTTTTATCTACCATGCATTGTTTGAAAGCTGCTTTGGCCATATCATATCCCATGGTGAGCAGAAACTCCCAGTGATGAGAAAAACCCAGTGATGAAATTTTAGACATCACTGTCTGTTTCCACATGGACTGGAAGTCATCTCTCAAGGTTAGTGGGGCCAGGCCAGTGGGAAGGAAAGACAGTCTAAGCCAGTAGCTGAGTATAGTTACCATACTCTGGCCTCTACTTTCCTTGGGGCAAAAAGGGTAAAACAGAGTTGCTACATGTCAGAGTTAACCTGAATAGTGTTGTTTTCATACCCTTTTTTCTCCTGCCAGGCATTGAGAGCCCATTGCCTGTAGGTCTGTGTCTGTTGAAAATTCTGTTGGTAATCTGTTCATAATCTACTGCCTACAGAGTAAGGTTTTCTAAACATTATAACTGAAAGATGGAGAACTTGCCACATTCTTAATGCCATTTAGGGCAGTATCCCTTTGGCCCAGTTCCAGTATACAGTGTTGCTTGCCCAGTGAATTTATAAGGACAAACCTCAGAATATAACAAAGAACTTCAGCAGACATCAGAATAACCTACTTTTGTATAAGCCTACTTTTGTATAAGATAGCCAGTTCCCATGGGTTGTTAGCTGAGAATCTTGCCAGTGATTTTTAACCACAGAGTTTCAAATAACCCACAGGCTCCCAAATGTTTTCGGCTCCACCATAGGAGAAAGGCTAACTGCAAATCTAGTTATAAACAAATAGGTCTACATATCTGATTTATATCTTTTCATTCTCTGCCTTAATGCTCATTTCGTTTGTCTGATATATATTATGTCAGGGGCTACTTGATATATAAAGTTGCATTTCTTGTTGCTGTATGCCTTCAAGTTGTTTCCAACTAATGGAATCCTAAGGTGAACCCTTCATGGGGCTTTCTTGGCAAGATTTGTCTGGAGGGGACTTGCCACTGCCTTCATCTCAGGGTGAAAGTGTGTAATTTGCACAAAGCACCCAGTGTAGTTCTATGGTTGAGTAGAGTTTAAACCCTAGACTCTCAGAGTCCTAGGCCCTTTTCGCACGGTGTTCTGGAAGCGAAAGGGCTCCTTGAGCATCACGTAAATGTGAGGAGCAGTCTGCATGACGCACTCACATTTACGTGACGCTCAAGAGCGTGACGCACAGCGCATACGCACCTTTTCATTTTTGGCTTTTAGCTGAAAATGGTGTGCACTTGCGCACTGGTCAGGGGCCTAGAGTGAACTTACCTGCCGTGCGGAGCCTCTGGAGCCAGGCCGGTCATGCTTCCTGCCCCAGTGCAGCCTACAGCTCCCAGGCTGCACTGCGGAAGGAAGAGGTGGGGTGCGGGTGGGGCACTCGCGTGACCAGGAAGCTGCTGTGGAGCCCAAGCAGCATGGACGTGAAAGCCTTCCTCCGAAGGCTTCTCGTGCGAGCTCCGCCCCTCACCTCCACGAAAAGGTAAGGTGCGAAAAGGCTCTTAGTCCAGCTACATCACACTGGCTTTCAGAGTACCATTACACATGCATTGTTAGTGGATATGAAAGTTTAAGGACTTGGGTGTGATGAGCTGACCTATTTTGATGCACTTGTGAAAGCTGTCCTGTACAATTTTACAATTGTACAGTAAGAGTGTAAGTGGAATTTTATTGGTTTACATCTGATTATGAACTGACCTACGTCTTTGTTCCTGAGTTAATGCAAAAACAAGATAGCAATTAACCTTCCATTTCATGCTTCCCCAAATTTTCTGATACAGCTAATTAAAAAAATGGAAAATTGTGTAGATTAAGAGAAATTGCATACCAAAAGGCATATATAAGGGAAACTACTTACAAGCTATGCATATATTGAGAGGAATGCACAAAAAGATATACATGTTTGTATGCAGAAGTAGGCACAAATTGATCTATCAATAAATTGATTTATCTAGAAATGGGTGCATGAAATTGCAAGTGGATTTACATGCAGAATTTTTCTAAAAATTGCATATGTGGAAATAAAATGGGAGGAAAAATGAAGACAGTTTAGAAAGTGAAGCAAGCACCTTTATTCATTTGTATCATGCCCATGTTTTGAGGTATCAATACAAATAAACCTGAGTGAATGATACATTTCTGTTTCCTGAAAGAGGACTGAGAAATAGGGTTGTAACTAGTATGGCTTAAATGCCTAAAGCAGCTTTCACATTAACTACTCAGTTTATTACTTACTCCCTCTGCTTTCATTGGCGGATTTCTAAAGCTGCTCAGCTGAAGCTAAATGATTGTGATGCCCATGTCGTTATACACACAAACATTGTGCCTTTCATTTCCTCCTCTATACAGTCCTGAATCATATGTTGAATGTAACGTCTCTTGACATTTAAACCTTTTTCTCCCTTTGAGCTGAGAAACATTTGATTAAATTATGGATTTTGATAACAATATAAAGCTGTGTGAGACTAACATAAGTACCAGCTTGTATGACAAGCCATTTTGAATGAATTCACCAGTGACAAACTTATACAATTATAGGCCCTTCTAAGGATCCCTTTCCCCTAAACCTAGCTGTTTCTGCTGTGTCAGCCTAAGATGGGCAAACTGGCACACTATTAGTGAAGTTGTTGTGTGTCTTCAAGTTATTTCCAACTTATGGTGTCCTTAAGGACAACCTATCAATAGGTTCTTAGCAAGATTTGTTCAGAGTGGGCCTTTGCCATCCTCTGAACTGTTAGTGATTAAGCTGATGTTTCCTCCTCAGTTGTTGTCTGTTTATGTAACACCAGAATCATACTTAAATCCTAAAGGAGGTTTTGTTCTGGTTATATCACACAGCCTGAAAAGCAATGCAAGTTTATTTGTAAGCTATACAGGGCTTCTATTGTGCATGGAAGAACTGCAGTCCTAAGAATTGCACAGTCATTGGGGAGATGTGGGCAGTTAAAGTCCAAAAGCTACTTTTTCCAAGTCTTTTTTGAGATCTAACTAAATCTAGATGTGGACCCAGTTAGCATACTGAAGCAGGAAGGTTGTGTAGGTTAATCAAAAGATGACATCCTTCCAGAATATCAGATTCTGAGTGAACCCAGACAATGGGAAATTCATCACAGCCTAAGCTAGTACTGGAAATGGTTCTGAGTGCGCTAATTTCACTTCAGATTCAATTGTCCCTAACCCATTGATTAAACCTTCTTGGGTTTAGGAAATTCAGATGCTTTCACCAACTCCTGCATTTTTTAAAAACCGTGTTTTGCCAATCTTCTTGAAAGAGGCAGACATTTATAATTTAGTCATTCATGATTGTATCAGGATTTTGATCCGAAATGTTTGCCCAATTATGAAAGTACACAGGATAGCATGCATATGCGAAGAGCTGGGGACAAGGTAAACCCACAATATTTTCATAGCTGCTAGCCTTTCTTATGCTGCTAATTTGACTATTACATATTTTGAAATGTGCAGCCTTGTTTGCAACACTGCATCACAGAATATTATTTATAGAGTTTTGTGACATTAGTATATTGCAAATGCTGGTATAGCTTCCAGAATCAACTTCAGTACGTGTAATGTATACAAGATTTATACAAAATATATTAAAAAGAGATTTGCTTTGAGGTGCATTACTTATATACATTTTACAGAATACTTGCACTGAGCTTTGTGCTGCAGTTTGTGCACGGTGCATTGTTAGTGGTGAGAATCAAAATTAAGTGCAACTTTTTCCCCCTTAAGTAAGCATAAAGGCAACCTTATTAGAAAATGAGGTTAAAAAAAAGGAGTATTTGAAATGATCTTCAAAAATTTTGGCTTAAATTCTCAGTAATGTATGTTTCCCACTTCATGAATACAGAAATATTGCACATAGATTTTCATCTTAGAGTTAATAATAAAAGCAATTTTCACTAAAAATATAAAAACTGTAATGGTAGAATCATGATATTGCATTTAGCTCTCCCACAAAAAAGTCACTTTATTACTTTCTTTTGACACTTATTTTCATTCTGGGATTAATTTTACTATACAAGGGCTTCTTAACTATTCTATTAAAATTTCCATTCAGAAGCAATAATATCTAAGAGTGAATAATGGTCATGTAAATCATTATTTCATATTAATGTAAAAGATTTTGTACGTTCTTATGAATTTTGCTGACATGCACAATTGTGAAAAGGTTATCTCTACTTTCTACAGTGATATGCGCTGGAACAAAGGAACTATTTTAAAAGCATCAGTGGAGTATATCAAGTGGTTACAAAAAGAACAACAAAGAGCCAGAGAATTAGAACATAGACAGAAGAAATTAGAACAGGCTAACAGGCGACTTTTGCTTCGAATTCAGGTTTGTATAGGAATACTCTCATTCAGGGTCAAGAATTTCTTTACCTCCCAACTGCCTCTCCATATTCAAATTTTATCTAGCAATATCTTTCCTCTCAAACACTTCATGCAGAACAGTGCTACACATTCATATGCATTTCAATGGAAGATTCCTAATTTTTCAGGACAGTTTTGTCAATAATACATTCTATAGCAAAGTAATAATAATAACAACATGCTGGCATACAGTCTTTGTGTATAAGTTCTACCTATATTAGTGAGAGAGAGGAAAAAAAGAACCTCATTTGTTTGTTTGAAATAGTATTTGAATGCCCAAGACTCCAATATACTGCTTTATACTTTGAAAAATGTCCATGACATTGTGTTACCTTGGGGTATGTTGAGCCACATTAAATTAAGTCTCACATCATCTTCCTGTGGCTTTCTATTGCAGAGCACATGATTTACAACATATTTAATTGGGTAAGGTATCTGGTCGGATTCTAGATAGCTCTCCTGAATTTTGGTAGATAATTAGCGAGTAGAAATGCCAGCAGGATTTTCTCATCACTTCTAAGTACTTAATGCAAAGCACAATCCATCCAAATTTAAGCATTTTGGAGTGTTGCTTATTACAATGGGAGAGATTAAGCATAAGCTTAACTCTCCCATTAAAATCAATGTGACTCCAAATGGCATAATTTTGGCTGAATCATGTGCACAACCTATTTAAATGGGAAATTAAACCGGCAATGTTATACATACTTACTGGAGAATAAGCTTGCTTCTGTGTAGTCAAGTACAGGAGGGTGCTGCAATTAGATGCTTAGAAGTGGAATCTTGTACATGTCTACTCAGAAACAAGCTCCACTGAGTTCAATGGGACTTATTCCTAAGTAAATCTATATAGAATCGCACTATAAATCTGTCCCCAAAATATGCTTTCAGAATGCTTAATTTTGGGTTGATCACCTACTAATGTATATAAATGCCTATTGCAAGCAGCTGCAGTAGTTTGCACACCTGTCCATGAAAACAATATGAAATGTTTAAGATATAATCACTGTTTAGTGGTATGTCTGACCCCTGACTGTGATTAAATCTAACTAAAGTTTACTGAAACAAGCTGGTTTCATATCTGAAGGACTGAGGCTGATTTGTTTCATAAGGCAGAATTATGACTAGTATGCGTTCAGGTTAGGACACAACACTATAGTATAATTAATTAAAATAGAAATGGAAACTTCTGTTCTCCTCCTTGCAGGGGTACCAGAGGGGAGAGCAGATGGGATGCTCACATGCTTGAGGCACACCCAGGAATATTAACATAGCAATAAAGCATAAAGGCAGCTAGAGTGTTTTTTTAAAAAAATATCTATATTGTGTCAAATATAGATATATTTCCATTGAAGTAGACTGTCAAAATAGATTTCAAAACTACATCAGGTATAGATTTCATCAGAGCATGAGAAGTAACTTAAAAAATTATTAGTTACAGATACAATTCCAAAGCCTCAAAGTAGTTAAGTTATAGCGATTTGTAAAAAGAATTGGCTATATGCCTTTGTTTTCAAAAACAACTGAAATAGTTACTTAAAAGAAAAACCTTGGAATGCAACAACACAATGCACAGTACAAAATAGCCCTTGAACGACAGGATATTCCTCACCAATCACTTGGGGAAGCCCTACCTTTATTAACAACTTCAAAAACTTAAAAGTTATCCCTTGTGATGTTGCCCTTTGTTAAGTGACAATTGTAGTGCAGCTTAATTATTTGCTATCTTTGTTACCGGAGAGAGGATGATTACAAATAATTTGTTTTGTATTTCGTTTCTTTCACACTCTGGGTTTTACTTCTGTCATAGGGCTTTTCTTCACTATACTGTTATAGTGCTATTATTTCACTTTCAACATCCTTTGGAATCTTGGGGTTTGTAGTTTCAGGAGGGGCCTCTGGCTGTAACAGTGTAGTGCAGAGATGGCTATAGTCTTGCTAAGTTCTAGAACTAATCTTTGAAGGTGATTTTTTTTAAACATTCTTCTCGCAAACTGCAGGAGCTAGAAATACAAGCCCGAGCTCATGGTCTGCCAATCATGTCTTCTATCAGCACTGTTGATTTAGCATCCCATGTCATGAAACAGCAGGCATATCCAGAAGAGAATTCAGTAGACTACTCTCAGCATCTTCCTGTGGCCCAGGAGCCGCACTCTGACCTCGGTGACACTTCTGCAGCCTTTTCTGATCCACTCTCACACTTCACAGATTTGTCTTTTAGTGCTGCTTTAAAAGAACAAAGGCTGGACAAAATATTACTGGATGACACAATATCACCTTTTGGAACAGATCCACTCTTGTCTTCCGTATCTCCTGCGGTGTCCAAGGGGAGCAGCCGAAGGAGTAGTTTTAGTTCAGATGATGGAGATGATGTATAATGTGGAAAAGACTCTATATTTACATTGTTTTTGTTGTTGTTGTTGTTGTTGTTATTGTTACGGCTTGCTTTTACTACTTTGGTGCTGGAACTAGGTTGCTGCTCAGTTCAGCTAAACAAATAGCCAATGTTTGTCAATAGAGCCTATTCTGTAATGTGCACTTTAGAGTGGTGCATACATCACAGAAAAAGGAACAGTGGAATGAAAAATTGGTCTTTGTTCAGAAGTAATCATACCCAAGCTTCACATTTTGCCATGATAGTTATTTATTTATTAGGTGTGCTGAAGATACCTTCTTTTGCAGATTTATACCAGCATTGTATTGCCCAAACCAGAAGTAGACAGTTAGAGAAATGCTGGGGTCCAGGTCAGCTGGGCCATTAGTTAACTGGAGGCCATGTTTCCCATTTTAAGGCAGCTATGCTACTGACATGGAAATGCTTAATCCTGAAGTACAGCAAGCAGAAAGAACTTTGACCTGATCAAAGTTGATGGCCATTTTCAGGACTGGCCTGTCTGAAGGCTTCATACTAATATCAGTGTCAGGGGGTGTTGTTACACTTCCATTTCACAGTAGTTCACTTAAGCTGGGTCTCATACCCAAAGCATGGAGCTTGGAAACCTTACCTTTTGGGACTATATCTCCCAGAATCCTTCCACCAACATGATATACTGGCTGGGGATACTTGGAGTTATGGTCCAAACAAGTAACTTTTCCAAGTTCTGCCTGCGGCACATAGGTTAAGTCCTGGAGCCCTCACCACTGCTCTTGAAAATGTTTAGGCTTCCCTCACTTATCTGACAGGTTAGGGACCAGAGCACTGTCAGAAAACTGAATTGGTTCAAGTGGAATCTACATACTGTACTGTAGGGAGCATGAAGGACTGGCAGAAGCTCACTTAAGACTGATTGTGCTCATGTTGCTTGCAAAGTTCCTCAGCCAGCTTAGTGCCTTTCCTACTCTCTTAGCTCACTTTGTAAGCAGCGCATGCATCTAAACAGTTCCAAGTGAGCTTCTGTAGGCAAGAAGAACTGATGAAAGAGTGGGACCCCTATTAAATTAATTAATTAGAACTTGTCTTTCATTTGGAAGCATCAAAAGACCGATTTGTCAGATAACAGATCATCAGAAGTTGGGGGCTTCCTGTATCTGGTGGCTGTGTGACACTCTGTTAGCAGCTACCTTGTCCAGCTGAGCTTGAAAAGGTTCCCCGTTTAACAGACTGTGAAATGGGGCTTTTCATATAGGGCTGTGAAACAGTTTGTAAGGGTGGGGGGATTTTTCAACTGTTTTCAGGACACAGCACAAAATTACCATTATCTCCTGACAACTCATAGTGGGAGCTGCTCCTGCCTGCTTATTACTTCGTCTTGCCCCTGACAGAACACCATTTCATTATGTCGTGTTGTTCTGAAGTAGACTGTATTAATTCTTTTTCTTTTTCTTTTAAAGTAAACATTTTAACACTACTATTCTTGATGGAATAATTATAGATGGAGATTTTTCTGGGAGCATCAAGGGAATAAACCATTTACCGCCAGCCTGGAAGGAGCACTGCTAAGAAACCTGCCCTGGTGTCAATCCTTTAAAAGGAAGTAAAGAAAGGAAGAAGGAGGTTTTAGTTGTCTCACTAGTCCCCCAAACTTCTGCCCTATTTTAACAGAAGTTCTCTATTGGCTCACTCTAATACCTAGGAATCTTAAGATACTCATTGGTATAAGCAGTTTCTTTTTCAGTGCTGGGACACAGACAAATTATACCTCTGAAAAGTTTCATTACAGATGCACGGCTGCAGAGTATGGTGTTTGCCCTTTCAGAGAGGCAGCAGACATTAATGGAATTTCTTGTGAAATTGCAATGCTAAAAATCTTTGTTTTTCAGTTCATGGGAAAAACCTTTCCCTTATAACTTCAAATGTTTGTCAGGTTAGGTATAAAAGAAAGAAAGACATACTTACAGAGATCAAAGAAATGAGACAAAAATATGCAATAAGGAATCCTGAAGTTTCAAGTGTTACATACTATACATATTTTAAGGGTGCAAAAAGCAGGAGCCCTCCTCCTCCTCATTGGAGGCAGTAAATATGGGATTACAAGATCCCTCTCTCCCAGCAATAATAATTTCAGAGAAATAAAATGTAAAAGTATAGCTTCTTAACTTTGCTGTTTTATAAGCCTTCCCAAGTATTTTGAATGGGATCCTCTCTGTTACCTTTGCTAAAATTTTCAGCTAGGATGAGGAAGGGATGTACAATTCCATTGTATAAAAGAGATCTTCCTTTTGATACTTTATTAATGTAGATTTACTATCTGAAAGGTGAAGTCAGTTGACCTTGGAATTGCTGTGGATTATTAGGGTAACTATATGCTTTATGGTTGTAATACACTTGTAATGGACTTTCACAAAACATATAGATTGATGAAGTAATCGAGGTTTAGCAGTAAGAGGGCATGGGTTACTCACATCATTTTTGTATCTGGAAAGCATTGTGGGCTCCTGAAGTGAACAAATAGAATAATTGTGCATGAAATACTATAATATGTCAGGGAATGAGCTAGCATACATTTTCCCAACTTTCCTCACAGAAAGTTAAGTGATGTTTGAGGCAAACAGAGGAAGAGACAAAGTGTGACAGATACAGCAATATAGATACAGAGTCAGACCCTGAAAATTTCAAATCGGCCTTGCACGGAAATCTCTCACACGTTATTTCTTAAGATACTGGTGGACAAGTCCTTAATGGAGACATAGAAATTAAATATTTATCAGTTATGTGGTTTTCTTTTTCCATTTCTGTGTAAGTGCTTGGCCATTACTTTGAATTCTTTTGTGTTTTTTTTAGGAAATCATGAATCCCCTTGGTTTTCTGAAGCAGACATTACAGTGTACATCCCTCAATGCTTTGAATGCTTATTTGCAATTTTGTAGAGAACCTCCATTGTGAGATGCTGGCAGGTGAATCTGATGACTTTGGGATTATATACTAACAATTTGGAAGGGCGGCTATCCAGTGCAAACTGAAACCCCTAGTTATGTTTGGCCATTCTCATGTTTGACACCAGTCTCAAAAATAATTGCTCTGCAAATTGCATTAAGTATCTGCATAGTGCCTTTGGCCGCAGGATTTTGTTATTTCACTGACAGTCAGCACCTAGCATGATCAAGCCTTGGGAGATCTCATATTGAGCTTTTTATATCAAGGAGATGGAGTTTTCCATCTTAGTTCGTGGAACATTTCCATGAATGGGAAAGGAAGATAGCCTGAATTAATATTTGAGTGTATGCTACAAGTGTCATTTATAGGAAATATGTCCAAAAGGCTTCCAATGCATCTTTAATCAAGTCTTAGTAATAGGTATGTGCTCTTCATATGGCGAGGCCATCGGAACTTATCACTATAATATTCATTGGAGCAGGAAGGATAGATATTTTTCTCCCTTTCCTCTAATAGCAGATGTTCAGGACTCACCGTATTTCTCCAGTACACGTAAAGCAGTAAACTTATCATTATGAAAAAAGAAGGGGAATTGAAATATTGCAATCTTGTTTAATTTATGAAGTGGATATAGATACTCATCAGACAAAAAAAACAACAACCACGACCCAGATCCTTAAGTATTTCAGGGCCCACAGTGTAGATATGAAATGCTGAAATAAGTGAAAACACTGAAAAAAGAAGAATGTGGTTGCTTTATAGTATAAGGGACTGAGAATAGTTCAGTTGCTTAATCTTAATAAGAACATTGTTATTACAATGCATTTGACTGTTATAGGGCTGTATATAAAAATGTAAAATTATTGTAATTTAAAATTATGTTATGCCTTTTAGATCAGTGAAGACATTTACATTGCTGTTGTGAGGCTGTAGAGTCATTTTTATAGTAATTGCTATATTTCACTGTTAATACAATTGCTTGTTTTCTAAGTAACTGTATGCAACAACGTATACTTGATTAGATATCTTTATGCAATCTTTTATTAAACTACTTTTAATATGGGCTCATATTTATATTTATTATAATAGGAATACAATTATCCACTGGAAAGTAAAGTAGGTCTTTATATGAATTGCGTGAAAGTTGTTTTATTCAGGTTGACACTGATCATCATATCCAGTGAGACAATATAATAACACCAGGTAAGCACATCTGACAGGATACCTGGCAGAGACAACTCTGTACAACAGCTAGACACCAAATCCATTGTGAAGCATCCTGATCCAGTAGCCTCCCATTATAGATTTAATACCATCCCCTCCTTTCTGTTTATTCCTGCTGTGAAGGCTTTGATTTATGGGAAACATTTTCAAAATGTTCCAAAATTGCTAGGAGGCAAGATGCTATCGGTTAATTCAAGAAGAAGCTCTACAAAACCATTTCAACGTACCAGATTTTCCCTAGACAATCTAGGATAAACAGAATATTGTACTTTAGGATGTAAAACATTTTAGAAAGCAGATAATTAGAGAGTGCTTTGGCACTCAGAAAGATACCCATGTTTAATGAATTTATGCAAGGATTTGAGCTTTAGTGTTTAAAGTTCCTAATCCTAAGTGATGGCTTTTCTAGAAGATGTTTACTTCCTTATGTCTATGATGGCATGTTGAGCAGTAATTGAATAGGAATACCTTTTAGCACTAGCTTTGTAGTCTTTCTGCATATCTTAAATGACTACATGTTTTAAGAAGACATCAGAGAGTTACACATCAACTGTATTTGCTTTAGAATTATTTAATTACAATGCCTTTAATTATTGTGCTGCAAACAGTGGAGGTTAATTAGCACTCTTGCAGTTAATTTAGAGTCTGATGAACTAGAAAACAAAATTTGGCTCTGGCACATGGCAACACACTATGAACCTGAATCTGCAAAGTGTTTAGTGCTTTTGAAGTCAAAGAATGATCACCACATAGCAGAACTGGGCCCTTACATGTTAAACAGCATGAACCAACTGAATCACAATGTACACATTAAGAAAACATTATTTTCTGCCTATTTGATTAGAAACTGTGACATTAGTAAAGGGCTGGCAATCAGATCTGACGTCAGCAAAGTTTGTATTGACAGACCATGTTGATTAGAGACAAACCTGGGAAGTTTAGAGACTAATTAGTGTCATGTCTATGCATCTAACCAAGAATACTTCAGTAGTGAAGTATTCCAACTGGCATTGGTTAAATCACTGATATCCATCAACTTAAATCTATATCAGTTTCATTAATTGGCAACTACACGACAAGTGTAGAATGCTCAGAATGGTGATGATTCTGATATAATCCACCACATTGTGGTTAAGTATATGATTCATGTAATAAGAAAAAGGTACCTGCAGGCTATTGTTCCTAGCATGGATTAAAATTTGCATATTGCTTCCCCTTATGTCAAAACATCTGGTGTCTGCAAATGCTAACATTTCGTTAAAAAGTTTCATGAGCTAGGAAAAGTGGACTGGAAATATTGCATGTGACTCATTCGAGCATTATAATTGAATAAGAGGCTAGGTTACAGAGGGAAAGAGTGCTGAAAAACAATTGTATAGTGAACATTAAGGATTCATGGGGAAGGCATATACAGCAGGAGATAGGGACATTCTTCATATTGTACAAGAACTAGATTTTTCCTCCAGATTTCATTAAAAATGACAATTGCTCTTATTGAGGTCATATGTGACACTAGTGTGTCATTATTAAGATAATATAAAGATATTAATTTATGTCTGAAATTTAAGGAGAATATTTTACCCAACGAGCATTATTAATTCAAGTACAGAATGTCCTGCAATGTTATTCTTAGCACCTACTGCAAATCTTCCTAAACTCACATCACACCTGTCCATATAACTAGGGATGAATAAATTTTAGAACCTGGATAGGGATAATTTGAACATCTCTTCTTCTGTTATCTATTACTGTGGCTCAGGGATGAATACTGGATATTACAGATGGGTTAATAGTTGTGGGGGGGTCAATTTCTTCACAAGACTCTCATTGAAAAATTGCCTTTCTTCCGAAGTTCTTAATGACAGGGGTGGCAAAAGCTGTGTAACTCCAGGGAACTCAAGAAACTAGATCTCAATGGGTGAGTCATTGACCACCTTATCCTTGACTATATACAGCTTGATCTTATGTTCTTAATAATATATATTGCAACAAAACCAATTGTGCTTTGAAAAGGGCAATTAGTGGGGGTCCTTACCTAGGGCTTACTTAATGTTGTGCTTAATCTAATCCAAGATTTTCAGAGAGTGAAGACATATGTAATATATAAGAAGGTTCAACAGTGTTACAGTGATGTTCCCTCATTGCATATACAGAGAAATGAGATCATATTCATGGGCTTCCATGTGTGTTTAGCATAACTATGAAAGGACCTACATGAGTATAAAGTGTGTACACACTGGCACTGCTCATGCAAAGACAACTGAAAAGAAAGGTTGTCTAAGATTACAGGGACAGAATCTACAGTGCACATACTCAGCCCACCAATTGGGTTTTTCATAAAGTTATTACAGTCCTGAATGTGCATGGAACCTGTAGGCAGAATCTCACTCCTCTGTGACCATGGTGTAGACCACTCTATTATTTGGTCCTAGGATCAGAGTAGACATGCATGAGTCACTGGAACTGCTGTGGTTCCCAGTCCTGTTGTTAATAGCTACCCTTGCAGGAGAGTCATATGTGAATTTTGACAAAGTCAAGAAATGAAGGAAGAAATGTTGGACCCCCACACACAAGTATCTTTATACTGTTGGGAGAAAGGGGATGTGGTTTTCTGATTGACAGCTCTATCTTCTAGCCACATTGACTGGATTTATCAGAGCTTTCCAAATCCAGTGCTAGGAGACAGAGATTATTTTCAAAACATTTATTAACTTTTTAAAAAATTATTTTACACACTTCCTCAAATCAAGATGGTATGCATGACCCTTCTTAGGCCTGGTCCATTATTTAAAAATTTCTTCTAGTTCTCACAAAAGCAGGGCCTTTTGGTGAAGCTTGTGAGATCTAGGAGGACATAGCAGAGGGTATTTGCCTGGGAAGTGCTGAATGCTCAGGTCCTTCTGTCCCTACCACAGCATGTTCCATGTTCATCAACCATCCCTTTCCTATTTCTCTTCTTGTGACTTTGGTGCCAACTGAGTCCTAAACTGTTTTTAGTGACCACAGCTGTCTAGCCCATGTACTCTATCCGTCTCATGTTTTGTAGGTTTCTCGCCTAGGGATACCTCTTCAACTTAAAGTATTTTCATATAAATTGCTTTAAAAAAATACTAAAGGAAAGTAAGAGAAACAGAATCATCCCCACACCCAGTTTTAAATACTCTGTTGCTCTCTCACGTACACATGCACACTTTTTTTTAAAGCCTGCTATCTCGTATCTTTAAATTTTCAAGTAGGTTCATCTCTGTGTTGTGCATCTTTTGTCTAACAACTGTCCACAAAAACCATTGAGGAATAAGGTGAACACACATTTTAAAAAAATCTAAATGTACTTTCTGCACATCAAGTGGTGCTGCAGCTTTTAATTTCCTTGCACCTGTTCCTAAGCACTGTATTCATGGAGATCCTTCCTGGACTGGATGTGCACATTTTTAGTGTAAATGCTTAGTTTTGGAAGCCACTTCAAGAACTCAAGAAATAAGATTCTTAGGAACTATGCAGTATTTGATAAGGGCTTGGGTTGTTGATTATTTCTGCTTCCTGGTTTTACTATTTCATTGTTTGGAGAATTTTTTTTTCATATTGTTTGCTATTTTATTGCTGCTCTTTCGTTATATCATTGGCTTATCAGAACTGTTTAATATTCTTCATGTCTCATGTATGTTACTTTGGTTTCTTTGGTTCATAAAACTTCAGAATGTGGCTGCAAGACTTTTGTCTGGGACTAATTAATATAATCAAATTTTACCTGTGCTTAAAAATTTCAGTGGTCACTAATCAATTTCTATAAATCAAAAATTTAAAATATATAAAGTATGCTGAATGCATGAATATGGAATGAAAATTCCAAAGATGTTACTGAAGTCCAAACTTTTTTCACTTATAAAGGCTGCAATTCTCTAGCTTGGGTAAATTTCATTGGACTCAGGGACTTAATTTTAAGTAGTCATACACTGGATTTCACTATGGATTTGTATTGATGAGTCTGGGGCTCATAAGCATGGGAACATAAATGTTTTGGAAGCTGGGACATGTCCCTTTAGCTTCATCTCTTTTCAGGAACCAAAGAGCACTAAAAACACTCTCATGCCCATAGCAAAAACTCTCAAGATATCACACAACACTAAATGTCCTATGTAATTATTTTAACAAAAAACAAAAAACAAAACAAAAATAAAAAAATAGGCATTTGCAAAAATTGACATAAAAAGCAAAACTGGAATATTTGCTTCCTAATTGTATCTATTCAACTGTAAGCAAACTAAGTAGTATCTATGTGGATTAAAACAACATATTAGCTGCTGGGCATATTCTTTAAACAACTGTCTTTATATTCACAATGCACCTTTGGACTCCCCCTTTTTCACAGGTTTTCTTGCCTTGCTTTTCTTGTTTTGCAAAGTTTAATTTTAGTGATCCCATGTTTTCATTTGACAAATGAAATGAAATGAAATGAAATGTATACAGAAGGAAATGAGTCAACCTATAAATATTGCAATTAGGAAACAGAAAATAATTCCAGTGGCTGTTTGACACCCTTTGCATTTAATATTTACCTGTGGGCATGTGTGAAATACTTCTGTTAAAATGGCAGCTACTTATAATTTACAGAATGACGCTAATACGGGCAGTCCATCCTAAACTGACAAAACCCAGATATTCTCTTAATTTTACTCCAAGGAATTTTAAACTGACTCTGTTAAAGCCAAGGTTATTTGCCTTGGGGATGCCTAATGGAAGGATTATTATAGCAGTGTCCACAAATAGGTATCTTGAGAGATCCGAGGCCACGGTACTTCATTGACAGTTAATAGATTGCACTATTGCTGTATCGCAGTGATCTTTGAGGTCAAGAGTCATACCTCTCCCTTAATATTTAAATAAAGATACTTGACTAGAGCAGAAAACAGCTTATTGCCAGTTATGGCTGCTGCTCAATTTACAAGAACCTTTACAAAGTCATGCTAATTCCCGGCCTCCTTAGAATGCACAGTAACCTTTCATAAATCCATCTTTTCCAGATGTCCTTGGAAATGACAGTTATAAAACTACAAATGATTTGTAATGCAAAATGGGGCTGGCAGACTTGAAGATTACTTGGCAGTGTACTAAAATGACTGAAGACTATAGCTAACAAAAGGTTTAAAATGCATCAATAAGTATCTGCCAAAACAGTTCATGAGAATCTTAAATATGTTTAATAACTGCTGTTGTGGGCTGTGGCATGGAGATGAAAGTGGAAGATTTGAAGTATTTTTATGCAATGTAACAAATAGCATCAATATCCTGGAGCAAAACTGGAAGCTGAACATTTATACACAATAAATTTTGTTGTAGCAGTTCTTTGTACAGATTTTAAGACACATTACATGTTGACCATTTATATAGAACAAATTATGTTTTAGAAGTTCTTTGTAGAGATTTTAACACAGATGACATCTTCGGATAAACATGTCTACTATCTCAGGTTCAACAAAATGATCTTCTTCTGGAGCTAGTTCTACTACTAGGCAGAGTGAGGCAACCACTGAAGACAGCAGACATTGAGAGACAGCAATTGCAACTCCCTGGGCTGTTCTTCCTGAGGTTTGTTCTGCTGCAGGACAGTTCACATGACATACACCAAGTTCCCATACACTGAACTTTCCTAAACTAGCCTGCTACCTTGTGGCCTGTCCACATGACCTGTGCTGAGTCCCCAAATTAATCTACTGCCTCAGTGAAGCCATCTCTTAAACTGGTCAGTCAAATCAACATCTCTAAAGAGGAGAGGAAACCATTGTATCCTTTGCCTCAGGCAGCAGAATATTGTGGGCTGGCTTTGCCACTCTAGTAAGTAGGTAGTGGGCTAGAATTTTTGTCAATTTGGCTGCAGAACCTCACCCACTCATGAGTAGCATGGCTCCATAACCAGGGAAGAGCGGTTGCTTTACATATGGAAAATGTTCCAGGTTCAGTTCACCACATCTACTCTTAAAAGGTCCTGAGGTAACAAAATCAGAAAGGCCTTTGACTGAATCTTCACAGAGATGTGTCAGTCAAAACAGACAAAAATGGACTAAATAGAACAATAGTCTAATAATGGGCTAAGTAGAGCGATGGACCAATGTAAGATAGCTTCATTTACTCACCATAGTAAAGTTGATACCATCTGATGGTAAATACTTCACACTTGCAGCATTTAATCATAGCTAGGTCACTACAAATAACATGTGAAACATATATGTAATTGCCATGGCTCTGTCCCAGGAACCAGACAGGACCCTTCCCAACAGCCACAATGCAGAGACATGAGAGGAACAATACTTATGGCAGTCAGTGTAGGTAGAAGAGGGAGACTCCAGGTGTCTTGGAGCATTTATATAATAAGGACTTACTAATTAGGTCAACAACGGTGGAAGACTCTGAGCCTATACATAGAGAGACCAGAATGGGAGGAAGCAGCCCAGCTTACATTTGGATCCCTTGCTCATTCTCCTAGACCCCTTGGCCTTCACTTCGTCTACTGATTTTGCCACCAGGCTGTCTCTCTGGATTTACTGTGAACTCAGACTGCAAAACAATGACCAGTAATTTCTACTGATAACAGGCTCTAATTAGACAGCTTGGTTGGCTGCTGGCACAGGACAGTAATTTAGAGTGTTCAGGTATGGGATATCTCTGTGTCTCACCATTTTCCTCAACTAGAATTTGGTTGAGCCTGGAGGGTGCAGCCAATAGGGTTCCATCTCTACCAAGAGAACTAGGCTTATCAAATACATTACATTAAGGCTTGTGGATAGGAAACAAAAAGGACTGTCTTTTGCTGTACACGGTTGTCCTTCCATTGATATTTATAGGAAATGTGCTGTGTATTCTATAACCATATGAAGGAAAGCTTTCTCAATTGTGATAACCAGGATATGGAAGTCTCTGTCCCAGGATATTCATCTATTCCCTGCTTTATCATTATTTTATCCTCTTCTAAAGCTATTCTACCAGAGGAGGTTAGTGTCAATGGACAGTGAATCCACTTTGTGTTTTAGAATGAACCTTATAGGAGCTATCTAAGGTGCTGAAGTTATTTTCCCCAATGGGCTTCAAGACTTTGAATAGCAACTTTCAACAGATTAAAACTCAGAATGGATTCAGCACTGGACTGACTCAGAAGCCCACAGCCTTCACTTTTTTTCAAAAGGGTTTGAATGCATCCTTATTTATCTTCACCATCCTTTTGAACCTGTGTTTCCTTGGTTTGCCATATCTTTTCACTGTTTTTGTTATGTTTTACATAACATTTTGACATAACACAAATTTAAAACATTATTTGAAATGTTTTATTTTTTCCCCGTCTTTAAGTTCACTTACTAACATGTTGAAGCTCAGAGTAAAAATTGTAAATGTCATTTTTTTAAAAAGAAGAAATAATTAGTCTCCTACCCTGAAAAATTTATTTTGAAATATAACAAATGTATAACAAATGCAGAAATCTTATACAACTTCTAAAAGGGCTTGCTTCTTAGTAGATGTACTGAGGACTACATTAGCAGTAAATAAAGTCTACTATATCTGTCATGTGAGGGACACCTAGTCTCTAGATGTGCTTTTTTGAGAGTTTTTGAGACACATGACCCAATAATCCACTTATGGGATTCAGAGTTAACAGGTAAGAGTGCTCTGAGGCAGATTTTCAAAGTGTGTCACAAAACTAATATTTTGGCTTATCTATTTGTGTGAGAGCACATTGGACTGAATTAACTTTTGGATGTTTCCCTCTGAGTGGCATTCATGTTCTGACCCATTTAGAAAGCTATGTCACAGAAAGTGAGCAGATAATAGCCCTATGGAGAAAAAAATGGAGTTTCTTGTGTTCCTGAAGTTGGCAAACTGTGGCCCTAGACCCATGATTGACTTGCTACTTGACTGCCCATGACCCTTGGCCCAAGCTTAAAAGCTTTTTGCAAGTGATCACTTCAGGCTTCTGCAAGTGGCAGAGGGAAAGAGCAAAGAGGTTGGGTGAAAGAGGTATGGCAAGTGGTAGTTTCTGGGACAGAGGGTGATAAAGCTCTCTGAGTTTTACTCCAGACTGGATGCAGGTGAATAAATTGAGGCTCCATCCAGATAAGATGGAAGTGCTTTGGGTCAGCAGGAAGCATGCCAGGGTTGGGATCACAGCCTGTTCTGGATGTGATTATACGTCATCTGAAAGACCAGGTTCATAGCTCAGGAGTGCTCATGGATTCAGCACTTTTTCTGGAAGGCCAGGATGCAGTGGTGGCCAGGAGTGCCATCTGAGATGGTATGCCAGCTGACCCTTTCGTGGGGAAAGCAGATCTGGCTACACTAGTTCATGCCTTAGTTACCTCCTGCTTAGACTACTATAATGTGTAGTACCTGGGACTCCACATGAAGAGCAGCAGCCAGACTGATCATATGACTCCAGTCTTACAATAATAATTTTAGTGATTATATAGTACCAGTCTTACAAAAATTGCACTGGCTTCAAATTTGCTTCTGAGCCTAATTCACAGTGTTGATTTCAACCTACAAAGCCCTACATGGCTTGGGGACTGCCTTTTGACTGCCTCCTTCCAAATAAGCCTGTCCAAAATTTGGCTTCCTCAGGGGAGGCTCTGTTGTATTTATCAACATCTCACGAAGTTGGGTTGGTACATAGGAGTAACAGGGCTTTCTCTGTGACAGCACCCTGACTGTGGAACTCTCTACCTACAGAAGTTAGGCAGGCTCCATCTCTTTTGAACTTCTGGTGGGCAACCAAAACTAGTGACACACATGACTTTCAATGTTTGAAACTGCTCTAATACATTTAAAATTGCATTTTAGGACTATTTTTAGATTCCTTTTGGAAGTTTCTAGAGAACATTTTAATGTGTTTTTAACATATTTTTTATCTTTGTACTGTTTCAATTGTTTTTATTTGTTCATTGCCTGAGGGAGCCTTGTGGGCTGGGAGGTGATATAGAAGTGTCTCAGATAAATAAAATATAATTGAAAGAAGCCAAGATGCTCAACCCTATCCCCAATATAGGTTCAACAGCTAGGGTAGATCCATTAAAGTCCAATCTAAAACCCCAGATGAATCCACCATCCCACTGACATGGAAGCCGTCAGCTGCCACTGGGAGAACAAATGAGTGTGGCTTCATCTATCACTTGTCTAAGATCTGCCCCCACCCCAACTGGCATGATAGATTCCTCCTCAGGGAATCTGTGGGATAACGTTGCCTCTCTCCTAATATATTAGTTACAAGAAGGAAACTTTTCTGACATGGTATGCACAACCCTTACAGGTTTTTGAATAAGAAGCCACAGAATTTAAACTTTTCTGTGCCTCTGCATTTAGTGAGGGCAAGATGGTGTCAATAAACTGCAAGATCTATAAGGTAATGGAGAAAAATGTTGCTGTGTTAAATAAGAAGTTGGAATGGATGCATTTTTTTTTCAAAGTGAAAAAGAGCAAAGACATGGTTGATTGTTGAATATGCTGATGAGCATAGTACAAGTCAATAAGTGTTTATGTAGACTCTCCACTTTTATAGAGCTCTATCTATAGTTTTAAACACACAAAAAACAATTAAAGGCAACCTGATTGTGTAATAAATAGCTTTCCTACCTGCTGTCCAAACTTATGAGAAGGTCAGTTCAAGTGAAAAGCACTAACAACGAACTGTGGATCTTCAATTTTCTGTCACTTAAAAAATAATGGTTATTAATAACCCCTAAAAGTCAGAAAATAGCATCCTCAGAAACTCATTCTGGAATAACTTGCCTCATAAACCTTTAAGATGACCGTGTTAAGAGGATAGAATTCACAGGACTTGCTGTGGGGAGATATATTTCTTTTGCAGTTAATACCACAGATTTGTTTTTCCAATTTTTGACTGTTATGTCTTTCATGATTTTTTTTCTTCTAAACATGCACCAATAGATGAAATTTATACATAACTTTTCTCTGTTTGAGATATAAAAACGATTTGAAGAATGAGGCTGAGGCAAAAGGATTCACTAACAGATGGACCTTGGCACTCTAAGAAATGAATATTCACCACTCTTGTATAAATTTTAGGGCGATTTCTTTCTCCTTTTTGACTTGGTCTGTTGGCTCACTAGGATGATTGCCAAGATCAGAGGCCCATTCACACTATACAATTATAGAGCTGTTATTCTACTTTAACTGACATGGCTCCATCCTATGGAATCCCGAGACGGGCAGTTTGGGGTGGGACATTGAGAATTCTCAGCTAGAGAATGCCTCAATTGCCTCACCAAACTACAAACCCTGGGATTCCATAGGATGGAACCATGGCAGTTAAATTGTAACAATAGAGTTATAATTCTATAGTACGAATGGGTTCCTGGACTGGCATGGCTGAACTTATTGACGCTCAGAGAAGGGCAAATTTTCATGTATGTGTGTAGGGATGGGGGGGGAATGAAATTATTAATTTCCAGGTTGATAAGAAACCCAGTCAAGAAGCATAATAGAGACTTTTATATAGTTTTCTCTTATCTTCAAACATCTCAAGATATTGCAGATGAATTATTCTGCAGAGAAATACACATGATATGGGGTTAAGAAAAAAATTCTTTGTAGAAAATGGGTTTCTTGTGCAGGACACCTTTGGTGTGTGTGCAAAAATATGTATTTCTCCACAGAATTACATTTCAAGATGTATAAACACAGGAGAGAATTTCACAGAGAGAAATTCATTTTCTCTCACAGTGGGGGAAAACAAGAGTAATTATTTTTCCTTGAATGTGAGAACAAAATGATCAAGGATTTACATCCCCAGGTGTGTGTGTGTGTGTGTGTGTGTGTGTGCGCGCGTGCGCGCGTGTGTAAACCCCTTCCCTCCTCAGCAATGGTTTCTCTCCAAATGCGTCCATGCTGTATTTTGGCTTTTAAAAAAGCCTGCTCTGGCACCAATGGAAACTTTTTAGAAATCCAGGTTGGTTTTTACTTATTTATACATAGCATTTATGTGGTAGCCTTTAGCCAAATAGGCTTTAAGCACAGATTTCAATTAGGTAATTTGATAGTCCCAGCCCTCAAGCTTACAATTAAGGCCCTTTTTGTCTGGCATTTTCCATGTGAAAGGGCACCTGGAGCATCGTGCAATTATGAGGAGCGATCTGCAAACACACTCACAATCACACAACGCTCCAGGGTAGGGCAGGCACCAATCACACACCTTTTCGTTTTCAGCTAGAAGCCAAAAATGGTGTTCAATTGCGCATTGCTCCTGGGCCCCGCGCACACTCATCTGGCATGCAGAGCTTCCAGAGCCGCTCCGGTCACGCTTCCTGCCCCAACACAGCCTGGGAAACTCCCAGGCTGTGCTGCACAAGGAAGAGGCGGGGCTCTCACGCAAGCAGACAGCTCGTGCGGTGCTGAAGGATCTTGGACGTGAGAGCATCTTGCTGGAGGCTGCTTGCATGATCCCCGCACCCCAGTGCCGGAAGAAGGTAAGGTGCAGAAAGGGCCTAGGCCACAATGCATATTGGGAAAGGGATGATGAGGAGGTTGGAGGGAGGTATTAAGTTTAGCAGCAGCTAAGTCCTATATGAGGGAGGTGTGCCTGGATGCTCTTCTTCTCTTTCTGTAGTCAAAGCACTGGCTGTTGAAACCTGGAGAATGGGATTCTCCACAGCTACTGGGACCTGGACATGAGGAGATGTGTGCTTGGCTCTTCCTCTTCTCTCTTTGTGACCTGAGCCAATGAAGCGTACTCATACTAGGAAGCTCAGACATAATGGAAAATATTTTCAGCAAGGCAAATAACTTATCTCTATTCACTCCTGACTGAAGATAAGAGATTTTGTGATCTTCAGAAAGAGAGGCTATGGAGAATCTGGTTTGCTGATGGGGTCCTCTTGCAGGCTGTATTAAGCCCATAGGCAAGAGGCTCCTCAGTCAGTTACTCACATCATCTGCCATTTCCACTGCAATCAGGCATCTATGTTCCCTCTGAGTTTACCTCACAGCAGCTATGTTAATGCAAAGTGAGGTGGCTTTACTGTTGTATTAAAACTTATTATCTTTACAAAAGGTTTACTCTTGTTGGTTTGTTGTTTTGGATAAACATAGCTGCTTCTTTAACAGGATGCCAGTCACTGTGGTTGCTGGAGGTCAAATGATGTTACATTTAGGTGTGGAACAACTCTTCTAAATCCAGTTACCAGTAGACCACTGAGTCAACTGTGGAAACTACTAATCAAATGCAAATCTCCATTTAAATTGCATTACATTCCAGATGTTACCAAATCACAATGCTCATCAGAACTAGGTAGCAACACCCAGAATACTATCCATTGTCCAGCCTGGACTAGGCATTTCCTCTATGTTTAAAACATGTCTTCAAAGTAGCTGTTGGTTCAGGGTGTTCTGACAAACCAAAAATATTTTCTGTATATAAAACAGTAACAGAAAAGATTCCTTTTTGAGATTTAGCTGCTCAGTTTCCTAATTGGATAAATACTTTGCCTGATATTTGGCACAGAAAACAGGGATATGATTCTTCGCCAATTTTTTCCACGAAAGAAACAATGAGTAATTTTAAATTTTCTTCTTCCTGTGTGAGAAAGTCTTGCAATACTGCACAGTTCTTTTGAAGATTATTTGCAGTTTTGGATTTATTCTACACAAAATTTGCCCACAGTATAAGTTTTGGCATACAAAATACTGTTTTCTGTGCAAAAAATACCATGTGTGAATTTGGCACAGAACAAGTTCAAAACTGTGAAGATTCTTCTTAGTCTAGATTCTCCTCATTTGGGTTTCCTGACACTTGAGAAACATGTTTTTGATCATTTTCAAAAATAATTTAAAATATGCTTTCCCTCTCTGATAGCAAACCTTTTTTTCTTCTTGATTTCTAGCCTAGTTCTTCAGCCCAAAAGGTTCCCAGAGCACCTCACAAACACAAAATCAATTTAAACTTTAAGAGAGGAACGCAGAAGAAACATAGCACAGTAACAGCAACTGAAACAACCTGCAAACTGAAATTGACTAAATGACTGAAAAGTATACAAAATGACCAGGGGAACGATAAAGGCTCTCCATCTCGTGCTACAAAGCCATGACACTCAGTGCCAGCTGATCATTCCTGGAATTCCACAGTCAGGATGACAGATGAAAGAAAAATCAGACAATTTGTATGTTAATGAGAATTTACCTCATTCGTACATCTTGAACTCACGTGCATTAGAAACGTAGTTACATTTTATATGCATACATTTCTGACTTCTGCAATGTACATAGGCAATTAAAAAGATATACAAAATGCGTATGATACAGCAAAATGTGAAAAAAGCTGTGTATTATGGAAATAAGCATAACATGTCATTTGGGGCATTTTGTTAAGGAGAACTGATTGTCAAAAATGTTTATAATAGGCAAAAAGTTGAGTGAAAAATCTGTATATCAGGAGAAAGGCACAAGGAAATGTGAACCAAATTTTGTCTGGACCTTTAAAAAATTGCAAACTGAAACAGAAATAGGGTAAAAAGCATTTAGATCTGGAAAAATGAGGAAATAAGCAAAACTGATAGATTTATCCACCCCTAATTAGCTTACACCAATATCTCCCATCACCACCCAAAGGAAGAGAGAACATTTAGGGTGGATACAGATTGGTCTGTACCCCACAGTGGTTATCTAACAAATAATTTGCTGATAGTAGAAATGTGTGATGGTTCATCTTTGAAATCATGACATCTGACTTGAGATGAATCAGAAAATTCTTCTTCACTAGTATGTTCAGTGATAATGACTGTGAAAACCTTGTCAGCTGAAAGGACCTTGTAAATTGCACCAAGCCATTGGGCCAGAGAAGCATTTAATTAATGCAAAGAAGAAGAAAAAGGCTACCATGACAAGATGAATACAACAGAAGCTGAAAATAACAATGTTGGCTCTCTCTTGACCTCCACAGTGATGGTTAAAATCTTCATGAGAGGATTGAATTCCTTGGGCTCAGGAGCTAAACTACATGTTACAAATAAAACAAAGTGTTGTCAAAAAAAAAGGGGGGGTGGGACTGTGTCATGTTTCACCTACACTTCTGTAATATTTAGTTACACCTATCTTGCGTCTTGACAACATTACTGCACTTCTATGAGTGAAAGTTAGAAATAAATGAAAAATGAATGGATTCATAAATGAAAAATGGATAAATGAATGGATAAATGGATAAATGAAATGGATAAATGGGTAAATGGATAAATGAAATAAAATAAATGAAATGGACAAATGAAAACATTTGTAATGACAGTGGAAGACTTGGGTCAGACTCTTGTTGGTATGCCATGCTGGCACTAAAAATGTAAAATTTCCAGAAGCTTTGAAGCCATGGAAAGAGAAGGTATTTTTTTCCCTTTTTTTCCCTGGGAAAAAAACCCAAGAAATTAAAAAAAACTGAAAAAAGTAAATATCGCCTGCCTTTATAGATTAAAAGTATTGCATTGGTAACATAAAATACATTCTGTATAACTTGGTTAGATATAAAAATTGTCTGATATGTTAAAAGTGCAGCTCATTCAGAACATAATTGCAGGTGGGATTTGCTTTATTTAAATTTTATTTTTTTAAAAATTTTATTTTATGTTATTTTACAAATGGAGCGACAAGAATCAGAACTGTGAGGAACACTTGAACTATAAAGAACCTCTTTGATTTTGCCAGTTTATGTGGACACACAAACATACACACACACACAAAAGGACTGAGAAAAGGAAGTAAAGATAGGAATTGTAATGATCTCATAGTTTTTAGAAATGATTTGGGGCAGTAAATATGTGGCAACCTTGTCATAAACATTTATTTATCTTTCTAAAATAAAATAATTGATAATTCTTTTTTATTTTTTTTGCAGAAAAAAAGTGTTGGGGGGAAGGAGAAAGAAATCACTTTATCTTTATTTTTCTATTATCTTCCCAGTCTCCCTACCTCCAGCTGGCACAGAGAGCCACAGCAAGAAGAAAGAGGTCGCAGATGGAGGATTCATGAAGTTAGGCACTGGAGAAATAAGCTGCTAGGGTCCATCACGTCTTGTCTGCCTTCCAAGAAATGCAGCTTATTGCATAATGCACCACCAATATGTCAAACAAATACATGGATACATGTAGTGTGACAACCTGAATGCACCACAATGGAAGAATATTTCAATAAAATTTGCGTAACATATGCCAAGGCCAATCAAAGAGTCTGTATCGTTAATCCAAAACCCCAGGGATCGTAAGGTAAAATGATTTACGTAGATGTTGGCTTTCCCCAGTTTGTGTTGGGATTTAGTTTGCCTTAAAATTTACCAGTAAATAAGTAACTGCTACTACTCATTCAATTAACAGAGTTGTTGGATTCTTGAATATCCTGGGAGAAGACATTTGGACTATGGATTACCAAACTCCCCAAAGAGTTAACAGGTTTTTTTTTTAAACTGTACGATTCGTTAGAAATTGATAAATTGACATTTTGATTAAGTGAAAGAACCGACAAAACATTAAACAACTTTAGGAAAGAATGGGATGGGGAAGTATGTCTGTAACCAGCATGAAAGGAATATAAGCATAACTAATGAAAGAAAATAGGAATGTCATTTAAAACAATGAATCAAGAATAGAAAAATACTTATAGGACAAGCTCTTTTTATTCTAAATTATTTTTCATGGAAGACAAATAAGGCAGCTAGAAATTAATGTGATATAATGTATTATAATTTCTTTCATTATTGTATATTAATATATAATATAGTAATTAGATATATATATTATATTAATGTAAAGAGCCTAGTTTATTATATAAAGTGGCTTGGGCTTGTGACACAAATACAAATAATAAAAATTGGTGTTTTTTTTTAAGTCTATCGGTTGCATTTATATTCCACCTTTCCTTCTCTGTCTCCCAACTCTCTTATCCATAGCACTGTGAGGTAGGCCAGATTTAGAGAGAGTGACTACTCCGAGGCTACCCAGCGAGTTATATGGATGAGTGGGGACATCCAAGATGTCTCCATTCCCCATCCAGCACTTTAGCTGCTCTTTCACACTGATGGGTGTCCACCTGTTTAGTAGTTCAGCCAAGAAGCCCAAAGTAATAAAATATGAGCTGGACTCCTGTTGGTGATGTATGTAATTGTAACTCAGGGTTATGCCACATATGTCTGTTTTGGAACATTGTGCAAGAAGCTAATCACTAGCTCCTTTTCAATATCCAAAAGATATCTTCTCAAGAACTTGTCAAGCCTGGAGCCTGGTTGAAGCTGCTTGCTGGATGGAGGGTAACAATCTTGCTTACCTTCCCCTAGTATGGATCCCCCTTGCTCTCTTTTCTCTAGCAAGTAAAACTTTCCTATTCCATTTGGGTTTCAGGAACTGACTGCGATGAATGTCTAATGGATTGCTGGTTTGCTGATATTTAAGATGGCTCTACTGCTATAGATAGTTTAATTGTTTTTAAACTCATTGTGTGTGTGTGTGCATTTTTACTGATGTTTTGGCATGTTTGTAATCTGTACTGGTTTTAATAATTTTGTAAGTCACTTTGAGTCCCATTGCTAGGAAAAATTGTGACATAAATGAATAAAACCACCTCCACCACCACCATCACCATCACCACCATCATCATGATCATCATGTCCATCATCATCTTACATGTTTGCACTCATTTTCTATAATTTCAGCCCTATTTTGGCAATTCTTTATCACTATTGGGATTCATTTTTAACAATCCATTAAGCCAAGCACAGTTTAATGGCCGTGGGTGGATAGTAAATAAATCAGGATCTTCCTGTAGATTGTTAGATTGTTCTGCAGCAGATCAGCAGAAGTTTGAACAACTGAAGAACTTAGTTAAAAAGAAATTATATTGCTGAAGGAGAGTAGCTGGAAGGAAATCAAGGAGTGATTGTCTGAAGGCTGAGTTCTGGTCTACACGCGGGATCAAAAGCATCTCTTTCTTTAAATTCTAAAGATATCTCTGTTTCCCACTTCCCTGCCTCTATGTTGCAATGAGCTGGTTGGGAAAATTTGGGGTTGTAATAAAAATTAAACAGACCCTGCAAGCCTAAGGCCAGCGCACCAATTCTCTAAAAGTGTAATCAAGTCCTTTTCAACCTGGATTCCAGCACAATGGGGACAATGTTCATTTTTTGACTCTACTGGATCTTTCACTGGGCTATGGTATGGTCCATATTTATTTCCCTTGGACATCTGGCTGGAATGGGACTGGGAGGCACTGTATTATGGTGCCTCTGGTTGCATCCTTGCATGAGCAGTGAAAATATAAAGCTGGTTGCACAGTGATCCATTGCACAAGAACTTTAACTCAATAGGATCCTAACCAAAGGCTCCAATCTTATCCCCCCAAAAACATGGATATAAACCTCATTTAACTTAATGGGACTTTTTTCTATATAGATGCATACAAGATTTGCGCTATTAAGTCAGTCTTTGCAGAGAGATTCTTACAAATTGGGCGCAACAACAGATGGGTATTTCCTTGACTGTCCCTTTCCTCAGACACAGTAGGGATCCATGGAGAACAGCCTGTGATGACAACCTCAGTACATGGGAAGACTGATGTTCTTTCAGATGTCCAAACCCCAAGCCTTAGTTCTCTTTCTTCCTCTGCCCCATTAGCCTGTATGCAATGGCACCTAGATGCTAAATAACTTAAAATCTTAAAAGTTAGTCACCTCAGTAAAAATAAAAGAGAAGGGCTCCTTTCACCCTGCCCAGTTATCACACTTTACTATTTTAACTGTCATGGCTATGCCCTACAGAATCTTCAGATTTATGGTTTGGTGAGGCACTGGAGCTCTCTGGCAGCAAATTCTAAATACATTACAGAACTACAAATCCCAGGACTCCATGGAAGGAAACTATGGCAGTTAAACTGGTATCAAACTGCAATATTTGTGCAGGGTGAAAGTAGTCCCTGTCTTGGGCTTTGAGACTTGATGAACATCATGAATGCTTATACTTGATTATTGCAATTTTCATCTACAACAGTTGGAAACCATGGCTCTTTGTTTTGTGATATTTATATTCCTGCTATTTTGTGAAACAGATTAATACATATTGTGGATCACTACCTGCTAATTAGAACACTTATTGGTCAGAGAATTAAAAACATAAGCCACATAAGCCAAACACCACGCTTTCCCTTGGTAATCAAATGTCTAGTGTTCATAACATTCAGATTTTCTCAGAGTGCAAGTCCCAGTTATGATCTGTTATTATGGATGTTTTGTTTCTATTTTGAGGAGTGGTGTTGGTATTACAATCTGACCCTCAAATGCTTTCAGGAGTGGAGGAGCCTTAAAATAGTGTGCATCTGTGTACTTCCAACTTTTTAAAGCTTTAGGGTCCATGGGCTAAAGGAATGAAGAGCTGACTGAAAGCATGGAGTAGAGGAGCACTTCCTCACAATTTCATGGTGGTGGATGTGCCCTGGTTTACAAGTTACCACTGACCAAACAATAGGCTTCTGTTGGCTAATGTAAGAAATAGTGGTGGATCTCTCAAGCAGAGTAAACAAATTGGCAAGGCAAAAGCTGAAAAACAATCAGCCTCTCACCTGTTCATACACCCACCCACCTATGTGAAGGGGCTAACAGAGAAAATAAATGAATTTAGTCTTCTTTGTAAAATGTAGGAAAGCAACTTTACTTAACAATTCTTCTGCATACATGGTCTCACTGAGGAGAGAGAGGGAGGGAAAAGGAAAAATGACTGCAGGTCAGAGAGATGAAGGAAGAGAAAGGGTGTGGAAAAGGCACAACAAACTGGAAGTCACCATAAGTATACACTGTGCCTGAATTTTTATAGAGCAACATGCAAACTAGTAATTAATGAGCACAGGCATTCAAAGCTTATTAACTTTGTTTCATCCAAGAGCCTTCCAAATCTTGCTGTTTAACAATGTATATAGACCCTGGTAGCTGCTCACTAGATATCTACAGGGCAAATCCTTAGATTATCAGTGCCTCAATACTAAGGACACATTACATGACAATTTTCCCTCTTCCTTCTTTCATCTTTCTTGAAAAGATGCATAAAGTCAAATGGGCAACTGTGCTGTTTCTGCCCCTGGGATCTGCACAGAGTTCCCGAAATTCCCAAAACAGAACAAAATGAAACAAGCAAACAAAAGCTTGCAGTGGCCAGTTTTCTGGATTTTTTAAAAATTTATATGAAACAGCGCAGGGTGTGCCTGATACCTATTTAATAGGTGAAATCCTGCTCCTAGGGGTTTCCAGCAGAGACAATTAACCCCCCCCTTTTTTTGACTATGATCAGCCTGGGGAGTTTGGAGTGTTTAAGGTCACAAAAAACCAGCCTTGGGAGTTGCATGGAGCATGAGGGCTGCACTCTGCCATCTCTGGTGTAAAGCTACTGACTTCAATGACAGCTCTGGTGTGTCAGCAATGCCATCAGAATGGCCACGGTGGCAATTTTTCCTTTCCCAAGGTATTCTGGGAATTCTTTCTCTAAGACATTCTCAGATGGATGAAACTTCACTGATTTTGCCATGCTCTTGAAACCACCAGTAGAGACGGTAGCTTTAAAATTCAAATTCTTACTATTTTCTCCTTTTTTCTTTGTGCTTCTTTACAGAAAATGTTAAAGTAGTTTAAATTTCTTTCACAGTAGCAGAAAAAGAGGAGTAAGAATTTGCTGACACTAAAGACAGGGAGAGTTTGTGGTGGGGATAACTGTGGTAAAAGCGATTTTATCTGATTCCTATGGTCACATTAAAATACGTTAAATCCAAAAGCTTGAACAAGTTAAAATTTTTTGGATTGTATCTTCCAGAATGCTCCAGCCTGCTTGATAATTAAGAAATCCCTTTCAATTAAGTAGCTGTAGACCAGAAGAGTCACTTTTCCAAGTTCTGACTAGTATAGTTTTCCATTAAATGAAAGAAATAAGTATTTTCGAGTTAGGTGTGTTTAAGAACAATAGATTCTGCACTTTAATTTTTTGGCTTATTGTGACAATTTCTGGCCATAGCTAAGCATGCAAGCTCTGTAAATTTGAACTGTTAACTTCCAGATGGCACCAACTTTATTATAGAGCCTTGCCACTCACAAATTACCAGTTTCTCTGCCACTGGCCCCAGGGGGAGTCTGGGAGTTGTAGACCCCCCTCAAAAAATTTTTCTGAGATCTGAGTAACGCATATTTATCATGGCTAGTAGTCATGGCAAGTCTTCTCCTTTGTGTTTTGTCCTACAGGAATCAAACTCTAATGATTCTAGTTTTCCATTAAATGAAAAATTAAATTAAATTAAATTAAATTAAATTAAATTAAATTAAGACTGGGGAGAAAGTGGGAGACTGGCCCTGCTGTTGTTTGAGGTGCAGGAAACAGTAGTAAGATGTTGGAGGACAAAACTGTTTGTACCATGGTGCCTTTTCTTCACCCTGCAAGCTAGCCTTTTGCATTCATATGCAGTGGAAGATGTTGTTGAGGTAAGATTCATGTACCAATCTAGCAGGTTCTGCACATGAGGGCTGCCATCTTGCTCCTCTCCAAAATGTCTTTATCTTCTTCAAAATGCCTTGGCAAGCAGAAGAGAGGCCATATCTGAGGAGGATAAATTCAGCACTGTACGTTGTTCATTGAAATATTAAGAGGCCAATTGTTGAAAAAATACTGAAATGTTGGAACTATGAAAGTTTGATGGATAGTTTTTTTTTTCTGCTCTAAAAACAAAGATAAGACACTTAGTAATATGCTCTGTTCTTCTGTTTAACCACAGCATACAGAGTGTTTGGGGAAAAAATACTTCTGCTGTAGCATATAACATCTATTCAGCTGTGTACGAAACCTATTTCACTTCTAATGTTTTAACATCTTTCATCCTTAACTGACCACATTAAGATGCAGGGAAGCATAGGGTCATCATTTGGCAACAAAAGTTACAAGTGTACAAGTGGAATGCAAACAATAAAAACCACTCATTTAGTCACACACAGTTTTTGCCACTAGAGGTCTCTCTCGTTACAGCTTTCCTTTGACCACACTCCTTTAATTATTTTTACTCAAAGGAACAATTTTAGCTTTTAGATTGGAATTCCTCACTTTAACTGTTATACTAGAGAAAGATATAATGCCTTCTTAGCTTGTTCTCCCGCTGATGTGTAGATGTTGGGTTGACTGAATGAATCATCTTGGATATTTTAATACACAATGGATAGAATTTGGCACAGAAGTTTGAGCTTTCACCTTGGCTTCCCATAGATTGAACATTTTGACCAGATAAAAACAATAGAGTAAAAGTGCCATACTGTTGAGAGATAGGCAGTGTGATACTTCCAATGCCTCAGAAGACAATCTAGGATCCAACATATACTTAGATCCCGTAATTGCAAGCATGAACCTTTTCTGACTCCTTTTGGAAGAAAAGATTGAGTGTATTATTACGATTATTCCTTTGCCTTTTTTAAGAACAGGAAATGGAGATGCTACATTGAAGCATGCATTTATCCCTTGATAAAAGTCATCTTAAGACTTGGCCAGATGGCTCCTTCCTGCGTTTCAGCAAGTGAGCACACAACTAAAAGCATGGGCCTTGTCTAGATTCTTGTGAATCATTCTGCCCTGATATGCACAGTTATTGCGTCCTAGTTGTGTTTAGATTGAGCATGGCCTGCTCAGATGCCTTTAGCGAGAAAATATTTTTTTTTCTGACAAACTGAACATGTCCTAGGTCACACTTAGGGTCTAAACTTTTTTCTTTTTCTTTTTCTTTTTCTGTTTCTTGATCTGACTCAGTTTTTGAGAAGGTTGAGATGGTAGTAGTTTGGGATTCAATGGTGCTGATGTTGGCAGTAATAATGCCTACTTGTGTGCTTGCTTGTGTGCCCCAAGAATGCCTTAGCTATTTGTACATTTTGGAATGCATTACTATTTCAAAGCTGCCATACATTTTCAAGGCTTTCTTCTCCAATGGAAACTAGACAGCTAATGTTACCTGTGCCAAACAAAACTTACTGGTAGATACTTCCCTGGTGTTCCCACTACCAAGCAAAGGGTTTGAAAAAAGCATGCATTTTCCCCCCAACTAACATGAGTTTTGAAAGCATTCCAATTTATACGGAATGACTGGGAACACATTTAGGCAGACCAATTTTTCCTTTGTCATTTTTTAAAGTCTTACATTAAGTGGACAAATTTTGAAAGTCACGTCAAAGAGAATTTATTTTATAGTGATTTCAATCTTAAATCCAACTGTTACTCCCAACTAGAGTAGACCTAAATGTAGATTTTCACGTTCCCATTGATTTAATGTGTCTAATTCAGTTAGACCAAACAACTGGATCTAGGCCTATCTTTGAATAATAAAGAATTAATAATAAGTACAAAGTTAACAGACCTACAAAAAGTATGTGAGCAATATCTTTCTTAGACTTTTATTTGAAGGAATTGCCATGTCTTTCCAGCAATCCTCACCATGGCATTTTAAACCTAGAGGATGTGTCCAAAATTCCAAGGTGGTGCATATACCTTTTGCTAAGGAGTAAAATTAAAAAGTGCCCAACCTCTAGGGTTAAAAAGTAAGGGAGAAAGAGGCCATTTCCACAGGATGATGCTCTCAGGTGTCATTCTGTCACAATCCCAGCAGTGCTTCTGCCAGGATGGGAGCATGTCCCCAGTGCTCCTCTCTGCACCTGACCAGCTGCCTGAGGAAGAGAGTGTGAGGGACACACCCCTTCTTCCACACTGCAGCCGGCCTTCTTCCCATGCTGCAGTGGGGAAGGAAGTACATGATTGTGCTTCTGGCCCTTCTGCATGGCTGGCTGTGACAGAAGGCTTGTGTGATAGGGGTTCATTGATGAAGGTCCTTTTTGCACAGCGTTTGCCATGCGAAAGGGCCCCTGGAGCATCATGCAACTGTGAGGGGCAGTCCACACGATGCACTCACAGTCATGCTATGCTTTAGGGGCTGGCAGGTGCCGACTGCACGCTATTTCATTTTTGGTTGTAAGCCGAAAATGGTGCATGATTGTACATCGCTCTGGGACCCCACGCATACTTGCCGTGCGTGCAGAGCTCCGGGGCCATGGCGCTAGCACTTGCTGCTCCAGCGCAGCCTGGAAAAAGGCCAGGCTGTACTGTGGAAGGAAGAGGAGGGGCTCTCGCGCGAGCAGGCAGCAGCTGTGGAGCTGAAGGAACTGTGATAAGAGAGCCTTTCAGAAGAGGCTGCTCGTGCGATCCTCGCACCCTAGCTCCATAAAAAGGTGAGTTGTGGAAAGGGCCGGAGCTTTTTGGCAATTATATACCCTGTGATTATACCAGCTGACAATGCGAGAAGGATGGGAGTGCAACAACGTCATGCAGAAGTGTCATCACAATCCAACTCCTCTCATGTCCCCATCCTAGGAGGACCCAATCCTGCAGAAAGGACCAAAGAGGTGTAGCCTGCCAAAATGGTAAAAACTGAGTGCATTTGAAAGTTGTTCTCTTACTTTGCATCATTATTCTGCCACATTTGAATTGTACATAATTTGGCTTGGCTCATCATAAGGAAGAGTGAGGAATAATGCTAGATACCAGAGTCCCCCTACTGGACCAGTCCAAGGCTACCGGAAGCATGTGGACTGGCATGTGGACTAGCAGTTGAATCTTACTTCAATAATGACAATAAGACAGTGTCCCCACTGTCCTCAAGGGAAGAAACTTTGTCAAAGGGGTGGATGACAGACAAAAGAAGCTTAGGAGAAATGGTTGAGGTGGGGGCTGCCTGATCTTCCCAGGACTGATTACTTGGACTAGTTTCCTCATCTAAACCTGTAGAAATCTTATTCTGTCTATTTTTCTGAGACTTTGGCAGACATTGCTTGTATTCTCAAGCATATATTTGCAGACATTAAAGCAAGCAGCTTTCATGAAAACTGAGATTATAACTATGCAATGGTGCTGTTGGGAATGGAGATTTAGTATATGGAACAGGAGCCATGATCTGATAGAGAAGAAGAAAATGCAGTTTTTATGAAGCTGATTGCAATAGTTAGAGGGTCTGGATTTCAGTAGCACTGTATCCTATGCATTTGCACAGTTAAAGCTAGTGCACCAACTGTGCCTATTCTTGGAGTAGTTGGATCTGGCTATGGTAACCTTGATTACATCTCATCTGGTTACTGCAGTGCATTGGTTTGAACACTGAACTATAACTCTGGAGATCAGGGTTCACATCACTGCTTAGTCATGGAAACTCACTGGGTGACCACAGACAACTCACACTCTCTCAGCCTCAGAGGAAGGCAGTGGCAAACCCCCTCTGAACAAATCTTGTCAAGAAAACTCCATGATAGATTTGCTTTAGAGTTGCCTTAAGTCAGAAACAACTTGAAAGCACACACCTATAAATTTACTTTACCTGGGGCTGCTTTTGAAAAGTGCTCATAAACTTCATTTGGCCCAAAAAACTGCAGCCAGATTGTTAAGTGGGGCTGGCTGCAGGGAGCACACAGTTCCCTTATTACAACAGCTCCACTGGCAGCTGGTTCTTTTCTGGGCACACAATTCAAAGTGTAGGTGGTGATCTGTGAAGCCCTGTGTGGCTTGGGTCTAGAGTATTTGTACAAGTCCATTGGAGCTCTAAGGTCATTTGGAGAAGCTCTTCTCCTTATCCCATCACCTTCTCAGGCTTGTTTGATGGGAACAAGACTGGGGGTCTTTTCAGTGGCTGCTCTTTTTGGAACTCTTTCCCTAGAGAGGCCAGGATGGGCCCATTGTTGCTTTCCTTCTTTCAGCAAGTTAAGACATTTTTATGTCATCAGGCTTATGAAAACTGGCTGGGGTAGACTTTCAATGCAGTGCCATGCTGTTTTAAGGTATGTCATCTTTTAATGAATTTTAATGTTTTAAATATTTATATTTTTATTGAAGCTTTTGTATAGTTTTAATCTGTATTGAGTTTTATTATTTAAACAAAGGCAGAATATAAATGAATAAAATCCTACTCTTCCTCCTCCTCCTCAGAAATAAAAAAAAATCTTGCCTTGGTTACCCAAGCCTTCTCCAGTGGTGTACCTTCTCGATTGGACTTACATTTCCCATCAACATGGTGGATGGGAATGATGGGACATCATTGGGTGATGTTGGGTGGGTGTGATGAGAGTTGAAGATCAATTCATCTGGAAGGCATCAGCCTGGAAAAGGCAGGACTACATACTGACTAGTAGAATTTCAGCCAGATGACTTTTCTGGCTTTGTTTGGAGATTTTGAAGACCGGACTGCAGGATTTTTTGCATGCAAAGTTATGCTCTCTGCCACTGAACTATGATTCTTCCTAGACTAAATTAGAAGTTGTTCTTTCCTCTGGTGCCTGTCCTTTGGAGAAGCTAGAAAACTTCTCCAAAAGGTATTATAGGAGCAGGAATTAGTGTCACCAGTGCCACATTCTAAACTTTTCAGGTACAGACTATGCAGTCCCACTGAGTTCTGGAAGCACTTCTTAATGCACAGGCTCAGGGATGCAACATTAAAATTGCCACTTAGCTCTACAGTTTGCTGTTCCACAGCAGTGGTTCAAATTCTCTTGCGGCCTGAGGGGGAAAGCCTTTCATGACCACCATTTTGTAACTGCCACCCCATCACCGCTGCCAGGCACCCACTATCTTGCTCTGGCCATCTGGCTTTGTGGAGAGGAATGCTGGCTATATGAAGGGACCAATACTGCTCTCCATGGCATTGCCCAGACCCAAGTGTCTGGCTCTGATGAGTTATTCTTCAAAGCCAGACACTGGAGTTCCATGGGTGATTTTCCAGGACACCCTACCTGGAACACCTGCCTATGGCAAATTCTCAGAGCCAAGAATTTGGGGCCTGGTGGCTTGGAAGTACTGTTCAGCGACGATTTTGATTATTTGGGATCACTGAAGTAGAAGATGCCCTCCCAGTAAGAGAGGGTTGATTTCCTACCCTTAGAATTCATTACTTAAGACAGGCACCTCATCCCAGCAAAAGGGAGAGCCGGCCCTGCTCTGGCAGCAAATAATTAAAAAACAATATTTGCATTACCAGAGTGAAAGTAGTGGCTTTCGGCACAATTTCTGGATGGATTGTTATCAGCATGCTTACAATCTGTGGCACAAAACTACTGGAAACACAGACATGCTTCCAAAGGCAGCCAATAAACTTCCTCATAAACAACCTCTTCCACAGTGTCTGGCAGTTGATAATAACCAAGTTATAAAATAAACTGTATTTAAATAAACACATCTCAATATACAGAAGAGATATAAAATCTCATATAAATACAACATAATATAAAGTTATTGGAAACTGGGAAAGTGTTTGTTCCAAGAACAAGACTTTTAACATGCAAGCAGAACTGAAAAACTAAAACCACTATTAAATCCAATTTCTTTGATTTTTTTTTTCACTATACAGTCATACTAGTTTCAAGTTTCAACCTTACTGGATTTCTATAAATATCATTTCTTGGACCTAGACTTCTAGCATACAAATGTAGTCTAAAAGTTAGTTTGGAAACACTGCTGTTTTTCACTTGATTTTATCTTATGAGTAGTGGTTTTATAATATTGGCCTATTTACATTGGTTCCAAAGTCATCTATGTTTATGTTCCCATAGAGCTTCTAAAATGGTTTTCCCGGTAGCGGTATGATAACATAAGCTCAATTGCTTTGTTTACAGAGAAATCTTGGCATAAATACACAGGAATATGGAACAAGAACAATTGCCTTTAGCAGCCAACACCATAAGTCATCCACAAGCTGTCATCAGGAACTGAAATGCATCTGCATATTTGGTACTGTTTTTGGCTGTCTAATCAAAACAATATGTAAACTGTTGGCAAGCAAGAGGAATTGCCAAGCCAAAATTATTTACAAGTTACATCTGTGTTTTAGGAGGCTTACAGAGAAGGAAAAGAGAGGGCAAACAGTTCAGCAGGAGAGCAGTGCCTTAGCCTTGGTTTTCCATGTGTTACAAGTGGCTTGTACATCTTTTTCTTCCTCATCTTTTACATTTCTGATATTAGGACAGAGGAAAAACTGTAGCCCTGGTAGTCTAAGGTGAGCTGGTGGAGACCCTTTGGTCACCACCTCTATTGTTCCTTTTCAGATGAGACCCTACTGTGTTGATGGCAAAGTCTGAACAGAAATTCTGCTTGAATTTGCTTGAAATCAAATAGACCTCTCCAGTGCAATTAGGGGACATGTTTTAACAGATGCAAGTGAACAGAAATTCTGTTTAGACCTTACTTCTCATTACAGCAAAGTTTGAGTTGAAGTGGCATGGCTAGCACACACTGATGTGCAGTTGGTGGGGCCTAAGGAGCAGGTCACTCTGTCAACCTCACACTTCAAATGAATTTTATCCATTGCTTCCTCATTATCATGAACCTCTATAATGGGGATGGGTAACATGGAACCGACACAATCCAAAGGGTGCCATAGGATGCTGAGAAACTGCGGTCATTATCATCACATATCCACACAAGGTCATCCTAGTACGGTCTTTTTCTCAGCAGAATAGGGTTAGGGTTCCTATCAGGGTGCCAAACAGCTCTTTGGAGGAATGGTAGGAGCCAGAGTTTGTTGGGGACCAGGTGGAGCTAGTATTACTCTTCTTGTGTGACCCACTTCTCTGCAGAACCACCAGTGACACCCCAATGTTTCAGTTCCACTCCCAGAAGCCTACTCCCCAAACACCCCAAAATAAGATTGAGAGTGGTGCAATGCTATTTCTGGTCATCAAAAAGATGTTCATGTGTCACAGCTATGGCTCTCCGAGGCATCAAAATTGGTTGATATTGTCTCTGAGGTCCAGAGTGTACCCACTCTGGGTTAACACCTCTCTTCTCAGTGATCCTGAGGAACTTCACTGGTGTGGGAGCAAGGATTTAATTTTAGCTTTCCTATCTCAATGATTCTGCCCAGTATCAATGGAATGAAAGCAATGCTGAACCTTTTTTCCCACTTAAGCCATCTGCAACAGCAGATCTATGTGCACGTTTAAACACATATCTCCTGCACCTATATTTATCTGCATCTAAAGATGGTGCTTTCAGTCTGACTCAGTCATCCAGCCACTAGATGTTCCTAGAGTGCCTGTTCCTCACAGTATTTTAACTGAAATATATCTGCATATTTGGTACCATGTTTTAATTTGTATGAGTGAAGGATGTCTGGCTCTTTAATTAGTTTAATTAATTAGGATCTCCCTTAAGCCTGACCCTAGCAGCTAAGCCCACATGCCCTAAAGTGTTGAGTTATTTCTGAGAGTACCTGTCTTAAAACCTTTAGATAATTTGACTTTGGGGCCTTGGTGGTTCTGACTCACCTGGAGGGAGTGGTATTGAACCCCTGTCACTCTATGTTACTTGTCACCTAATACAGGTGGGAGGATCCTGAGTTTAGGTTCAAAGAGTCAGGATACTTACTTGAATATTGACCTAATCAATGAATCCAAGTGTAAGGAGAGGCACTGCCCAAAGGGAGACTGCTGGGCACCTGACAGGGTGCAAATTTTTACTAATTTCATTCTTGGAGGATGGAAAAAGTTATCTTAGTAATTTTCTTCCTCCTGTGACAAAGCCTCCAAAAATTGTGCAGTATTTCAAGACTATTTAGAATTCCAGATATGCTCTGTATAAAAATTCCAGTTCCCTTCCCTTCCCTTCCCTTCCCCTCCCTCCTCCTTCTCCTCCTCCTCCTCCTTCTTCTTTTTGGTGCAGAAAGCAGTTTTATCTGTGCAGGAAGCAGCATTCTTTTTAATAGAAAACAATATTTCTGCACAGAAATACTCTGTGCTGAAAATACTGTTTCCTCAAGAGAAAATGCTTCTTTCTGTTGCTTTCTGTAGCATTTTCCATTTTAAAAAAACCCTATGAATTTTGTGCTGAATAAGTCCCAAATTGTAATGATTCTTAGTCCATGGTTCTCCTCACCAGGGTTTCTTGACACTTGAGCAACAAGCTTTGTCCACTGGAATATATTTCAAATATTCTTCCCATTCTTCCCGTTCCCTTCTCTGCAGAAAGAAATCTTTTCTTCATAATGACATTGCTTTCAAAATAATACCCCCACTCCTCCTTTTCCAGTTTGCTTTTTACCTCAGTGTTACTTCAAACTAGGGCCATGTGTGTGGTTTCCTCAGTTACCCATTTTGTCCTCATGACACAGTAATTCTGTGAAGTAGGCTGGGAAGATCAGTGGCAGAGCAGACTACACCATGGTGGTTTCAGAAAAAGGAACTTCCATGCTAGACGCACACATTCACACACACTCATATATTCCACAGGTGGATCTTTCTCTTTGCCTGTAGATAGGAGATGTTCATTGTAAGATTGCCCCTGAGATGTCTTTTCAAAGTTCATAGCACTGCCCCTTAACTCACAAGTCAGCAAACATTTTGCTTTAACGTTAAGTGCCACTCTGATCTGTGTGTGGGACTAGAGGAGCTGCATTCTTGCACGTTTGTCTCTTTTTACTGTTTCTTTATTCAAAAATATTATTATTTCAAGACAGGTCACAATATAAAGATCAAAACATCTGCTAACTCTTCATCATTCACATCAGAACAGAACTTAAACTCACAGAACAAAGCAAACAAGGTGGAGGGGCTTTCATAAAAGATGAAAGCTTGCCTCCTATTAAGTCAACTTGAAAATGCATGTCTACTTGAAAGTAAGTCCCATTGACTTCAGCAGAGATGACTATCAGGTAAGATGGTATAGGCTGCCAACCTTCAGATCATTTCTACAAAGAAAATGAATCTTTATTATAACTCTTTTTTTAAAAAAACACAAAAAAACAAAAACAAAACACCCACCCTTAAAAATAAGGAACACTTTACTTTTGGGTGCAGTTTGAGAATGCACCAGAGAACATGTGATGCACCAGCAGTAAGGTGGGCCAAAGCAAAGCATTACCTCCCCTTTTAGCCTTTCACCTATTTGTTTTTACAATGATTGCAAGTTTCCATTATAACACTTGCCTGCCTGAGAAACTCTGGCAGGACTTTGGTTTCCATGGTGACACTTCTCCTTTTCATACATATTTATCATTTAAAAGCAGGAAACCCACCCTCCTTTTTTTCTATCACTAAATGCTACTTTTAGCACTTAATAACTGAAGTCAAAGCTGATTTATTTTTTTGTGTCAGTGTGTCTTAAACACATCCCTCCTATCACTAAAAACTCATGGAGTGGTACAGTCAGTTTCTTCTAAGTAGTTTATTTTAAACACGACTTCTGAAAACATTCTCTCCTTCTCTCTCTCTCTCCTTCACTCTCCTCAAATAGGAGAATAGTTTCCTTCTTTAAAATATTTTCTATTAATACCATGCGTATACTTGGCCAAGGTTCTGAATAGACCATTTTGATTATACAGAATTCCCTCGCTACCATGAAACTAGCCACAGAAATCTCACTGATTACTCTGAGACTTTTTGAGCCACTGCATTTTTTTCAAAAAAAGAAGAAGGAAGTTAGATTCAAAAATGCAAAATTCCTGCAAGTTCAACTTCTGGCAGTTAAGACTAAAGGTATATGACTGCCTAGAAATTTTGGGATTTGCTTCATTAGCTGGTATTCTTCTGAAGTTACAAGATAATTCATGATTCCACAACTTGAGGAAAAATGAATGTCAGGTTTTTCTTCACAATTTAACTATGTATGCAATTGTTTTCAGGTTACACCTACAAATAAAGTTGGAATGGCAAAGGGGCATCACACAAGTAAGCAGGCTGTCCCTTTATCAGTGTTTGCTTAGTTAGCTTCTTAACAGACCCAGTCTAAGATAGTTTGAGGCAAACAGCAAGATGGCACCTCTGCCCTTCTAGATTACTAGCTTTAGCACTGATGACAGGACACCATCCTCCATTGTATGTGAGGGGAAAAGGCTAACTTAAAGGACAAAGGGCCAGCACTGTGGCACACATAGCCATGTCCTCTAACACTTCTGTGGCATTTCTTACACATTTGGCATCTGCCTCCTGAGGCACAGCTGGCATTCTTCTCATGGACTTGTCAGAACTCATCATATGCATTGAGAAGATTCCCTCAGGGCTTTCCAGGAGCTTGCAGAGGTTTAATGAAGATGAACAAATGACTCTGATGGAGGAACCAGACCACTGTTGAGTATTACATATGTGGAAATCTAATATGGTGCCAAGCAGAGCTGAATGGCACCTCAGGTCCCATTTGGAAGCACTGCCATTAGCTGAGAATATAATGAGTACATATGTATACGTGTACATGCATGTGTGTGCATGATTGGAAGCTGCTGTGTTGCTGGCAGGCAGGGAGTAGTTGTGGTGATAGTGTCAATGTCAGTGCAATGGTGGTCATGGTGGTACTGTTAGCAAGGGTGTAACAGTGGAACCCCAAGAGGGGCAGGTTCATGCTGGATGAAATCAAAATCTTTGTCCCAAGGAACTGTTCAAGCTTGGCACAGCCCACCACAGGGCTAGACAAGGCCTTGCTGATTCCTCAGGTGCAACAACAATTACTTCTCAATTTACATCTGTGCATATAAATGCACATATGAAAATATGTTGCCTTTTGTCAACATTTTTTGGCAATGCTTTCCTCTTGTTTGGTGATATGCAAGTGATAACCTTATAAAGGAGGCAAGAAGGGGTAGGAGAAGTCAAGAATTACACAATGAGATGTTCTAGAGCAGGACCTGGAATTGTGACCCTACAGATGTTTTTCCCAGCATCCTTTATCATTGGTTGTGCTAGCTAGCAGGGTGGCCATGTGAAGTAAAGGACAAAGCTGATGTGCTTTTCATCACTGTATAGAGGAGGGAGTTTTAGCAGATGTTGCTTGCGATACAACCAATATGTGCTGAAGTTCCCTCTTTTGCAGAACCGTTAAAGGTACCAGAGCCCTTTCCCTTTTTTTTATCTGGAAATCTTACTGGCTAAGATTGCTGGGAGTTGAACTTCAAGAATATCTGGAGTTCAAAACCGTACTGTTTAGAGACTGCTGGCATTTATTGTTTTATACTGGGCAGCAAAATGTCTCCTGCCAGCACTAGCAGATAATCTTTGACTTGGATTTTGAAACTCTTGCCTGACTTTTTGGGCAAGATCTTCAGACAATATATAGAACTCCAGGGGGCTTATTCACACATATAGCATGTCTAGAATCAACATATGAAGGGGATCACACTTGTAGATCATATACTTTTTAGTTGTTCTGTTAGATTAAATTAGGCTCTGCTAGATTAGAATTAAGAAGTGGAAGTTGGAGGCAAAGTTAGGGGATACTGTCACAGTCAACACACTTGTTGTTTGAATAGGGCTCAGTTGTCTCAAGGTTTATACATCAAAAGATATATCCTGTGCTCTGTAAGATAATCAGAACCATGCAGTTTCTATATTTTAAGTCATAATATGCAAAGAGTACTGCTAGAGGGAATATTTTGCCTGACTCTCAGGCTCAAAATTGGGAGAGGGGTGCACACTGGTACAAACTTCTAATACAAGCTCCCATTTCACACTGGTACCACAACCTCTCATCCCATAATACAGTCTCATAAGCAATAGAAGTTTGTTTTAATTCTATAATTGCTAACACATATTCTACATTTATGAAAAATGCCTGCCTTTGCTATTTTTGTTTAAGAATAGCAAACAGACTGAGGGCCCTTTCCTATTTTGCAATCTTTTGAATCATTAGTAAATACCCTATCCATGTCTTGATTTTTTTTTTTTTATTCTAAGTTACGATTTCTTCGAATTTGTGCACTAATGTGCAGATGACATTGACCAAAGTTGGGTTGGAACAGTGACTGAATGAATTAGAAACTTACACAGGAACCTTCTACCAGGAGAAACAATAGCACTTCTTCCCGTTGCCTTATGGTGCTTTGCTTTGTTTTTCCCAATAGATGCTCCTCTCTTTTGCCTTACAATTCTTACTCTCAAGGATCTCCGGAACTTGTAGTTCTTGAGCTGACTGGCCATAACAATTGAAGAAAAACAAATCTCCATACATGGTCTACAGATTTTTCCATCATAGTTATAGGGATTGCAGCCTGGGCTGAGCCCTTTGGGACCTGTGCTACAGTGTACTTTTCCTTCCTTGTATGAGGCCCTGTTAGCTTTTATGAAGTTTTTGGGATGAAGTGTTCTAAATGTAGGTGTCCCAAGATGGGGAGCTGTCCCTATTTGTAGGTATGGGACATTTTTGCTTGTGTTCAAGCAGTCTGTGACCTACCCACTCAAAAAGGCTAACATTTCAATAACAGTGATGCAAATGTTCTTTATTTTCTAACACTGGAGCAGGTCACAAAAGAGTAAAGCAATACTCAGAGTACAGGCTATTCTAAGTAACTGGTTAACAAATACAATTGAGAATGTTGAGAAAGAAAGGACTTGTGTGTAGAAGTTTAGGATGAATAGGAGAAATGTCAGATCAAGACAAAAGAGGGAGGCGAATGTAGCAGATCTTGGTTTATAAGAATTAGAATGAGAAATGAATGAGGAAACAAAATTATAGGAAAGGAATGGAGCCTGCCAAAGACACAAAGGAAGACGGAGAAATCAAGAGGCTGTGTTTTGGCACAGGATAGCTGATAGCATAAGAAGACATAGAGGGAAAGAGAAGATCACTACCATACCCCATGGTTAGGTTCTGGTAGTGTGGACTTCTCTTCTCAAAATTCCAGTCATCCAAGGAGCTGTTTTTATCTTTCTCAGCTCTTGTTAATTCATCAATTTCAGCCAGACAGTTCTGGTTTCTCTGATTAGGGATCCCAGGTGTTTACATGAGTCTGAATCTACTGCTCTTGTCCTCTCTCAGAGTGCTTGAGATAGATGTTTCAGGGCTGGGACAAATTTTGTGTCAAGGACTCCTGTGTTCATTTCTATCCTTTGAAGTATTCACTTTTCTTCTCTTTCTAGTCAGATTGTTCTCTCTCTCTGTGTCTCTCTTTGGCTGGACCCCCAGGTCACACACATTTTCTTTGCTTCATACATATACTCCCTCACAGACATACACACATGGCTCTACAGTCATGTATCAGAATTTCAAAGATGATAAACAGATTGTTTATCTCAGTGACAACAATATCACTCTCAGCTGCTTTGTTTTCAAGTTTAACTTTTGCCAAAAAAAATAAATAAATCATAGAATGTTCTGTACTATGCTGGCTAGCTTCAGAAATGCCAGAAAGTCACAAGTAACAAATTACAAAGCATATATTTCAGAGTGTTAGACCAAATACACAAGCACTGGTGCTAGATATCTAAATAAAAGAACTTTAAAAAAACGGAAATAAAGTAATATAGCAAGTTATGTGCTTATTTGAGTAATAAGTCTTCCTGACTTCTATCTCATATCTGTATCTGTAGAATATAAAGAAGAAATTTTAAGAATCATATCCCATACTTGCTACTTGTTTGCTTCTTTAATGTGTTTTTTATCTTAAAGGCCAAGAATGTGTTCCATCAGGCACTTTCTGAAATGATTTCTTTTGAAAATGAGTTGAAAGTAAAGAAAAAAGTATGGTGAAACAAGTTGTTGGTTGCTTTATTCAATAAGCAGTTGGAGAAATGATTAAAATCTAGATTGTTAAATATTCAGTAATTTAGTTAACCTACTGCTTTCACATGATCAAACCCTTTCTTTCCCCACACCCTTCCCACCACAAGCATTTACTTTTTCTTTTGTCACAATTTGGTTGATCCCACCATATGTAACTCGTTCAGTCCAGAGCTTGATAAGATCTCCTGGATTTATTTATCTTCTATTGTACAGCTGAGGTGGTCTTCATATGTGCACTAATAATGTTTACATTTATAAAATGGAACACAGACATTCTGCTGGGGTGAAAGATCATGGGGTCAACAAAACATAGAGATTAGATCGTCTACCTAAGCAGACTGCAATGCAGCGAAACTTGAGTGATCTAGATGTGCATCCCTTTATGTTGCTGTCTAAAGCCAAATTGTTACTTACATGAGTAAGCTTTTAATTGCCTTTTGTTTTCTATCTCACTTCTACCATCATGATATATTTATTGTATTTACCATCAATCAATCAATCAATCAATCAATCAATCAATGTATTTGAGAGTATGTTTAGTTCAAGAGTTCATTTTTGAAACTAGACATGATCTCGATCCTTTCACACAGTAATCCATATTTAGTCTCCCCATTACCACTCACTGCACACCAGTTTTTTGTTTCAGAAAAAAACAAATTCTGGGGGTGGGGGTGGTCCTTATATTGTTAATCGATCAGAGGTACTGAAAACTTTTTCATATCTAGTGAAAGTCAACCTGTAGGTATACAGTACATCCCAGTAGACATACCTAGCAAATTCTGATCTGCTGTCTGCCCATCTCTGTAGTAGTGTAACCATAAATCTGAAATCCATTTTATTTAATTGACACATTCCCTGCTTGCTAGTTTTGCACCGTTCTCTTTGGCTATTTTTTTTCTCTGAAGATTTATTGAGGGTTTTTTTTTCTGTGTGTGTGTGTGAAGTTTCATTTTTAAAAAGATGTTCAAAGATGGCAACCATGCAGCATTACATTCAAGAACACTCACGTAACTTAGGATCCTGTGCACATGAAGGCAAACATAGTAAGGAATAAGGGGAGAGACAGAGTGGCAGATGATGACTTCCAACTAAGTGAGAAGACCTAGAATTTATATGAATCTGCCCAAGGTACTGAACTATATACCCCAAATAGGCCCAACACCTTTTATGTCTGTGCTAAAATCCAGAATAGATTCATTGCTCCACTAAAACAGAAGTAGCCAGCTGCCATTGGGAAATATGCTTCCCATAAGTCATCATCTGGTGAGAACTATCACCTCTTTCTATGCTTCCCTAAATCCCTATCATTCATTTATCTTAAAATACTCAGCCATGGACTCAATGGGAGATAGCTGGGAATCATAGTTTGATGAAATTAAAAATCACTATAGTTGTCTAACTCCTTTTGCCTTTACAGCAAAGTGCAATCCCTAGGATTCTTCTCCAAGTGGTTATTGCTCTCAAATCAATTTCATTTTGTAGTGTGGCTGCACCCAGAGAAGTTGGCTCATGAGCTTAAAATACATCTGTTAGTGTATTTAGCTTGTTCAGAATAAATATTTTTCTAAGGTAAATGGGACAGACTCTGAAGGAAAGAGTATATTCTGAACCTTGATAAAAGAGCTATGTATTTTCTTAGACCAAAGTTATCTCATTTCATAAGGCCCAAGCTCAATGAAAAACATATGTACTCATATTTTTAGGTTTTTGCATTGCATATGATGAGCTGAATCCCATAGCGAACTGACATAAGGTCTCACCAATTCATTTCCCATTTCTGAAGCCAAGTTTGGTAGTTGAACAGCCAGATGTTGATGAACCTAATTCTTCATGTCTGTTATAATTATCTTCCTTTACACACGGGCAGACCTCAATGGTGAGATTCGTAATTCCTGTCTTACGTACTTCCTGCATGAAATTACTTTCTCCCCATCTCTGCCTTGTTTTTGCAACCCATGCCCAATGTCTTCTCCACTTCTGTGCCATCCCTGGCAACTATTTTTAAAGGAATTTATTGGGTGTATATTATTACAAAGAAAGAAATATCTTACAAACCTTTGCCTTGACATATTTGGATGACCCAGCGCAGACAGTCTAATAAGCACACCACTGTTCAAGGGAATGCATTAATTTTATCTGGAAACACTAACATCTCTGACTGAGACTGGATGTACTCTAAATTGAGGAATGTGGGAGTCGGTAAGTTGGGACCTGTTTGAAGATCCCCTGGTACTTCACAGTTGATCAGCAAGGATTTCTGAATCTCAGTTGTTTAACAAGAGCCATAGCAAAAGAGCTCTTCTCCCTCAAAAGTAGAATCCCAGATCTGCAATACTTTACATGGGTATTTGTACTTGCATACACAGGTAATCCTAGCTTGTGCCTTGGGCACAGCTTCAAAAATGACTTCTGGAGACTACAACTCCCAGAAACCACCAGCCAGCATGACTGCTGGCCATGATGGGTTAGAGATTATGGACACGGTAGTCCAAAAGTAAAATTTCCAAGCCCTATTCATGGGAGGGAAGTCACTGAATTCAATTAGAGTTCAGGCTACAGGTTCCATGAAAAAAAGACTTGTCTGTTTCTCTGTAAATTCTGAGAGCCTTACTACTGATATTTTCTTCAAATTACCTCCAGTGTTTATTTGGGATAGACTTGGATCTGTAAGATGTTCTGAAAGAAGACTCACTGGACAATCCTATATGTCTTGCTGTTTTCATTATAGCATGCTCCCAGGTAAGTGTGCATAGAAGGGTGGGAAACTATGGCCCACAGGACTGCCTGTGCTCCAGTCTCTTTTTTGGAGCTCTCGAAGTCCCTCTGTGAAAAAACACTCATCAGATCTCCCCAAATGCCAAATGGAGTTACCACCCTCAACCTGCAAGTTTTCCAAAAATCACAAGAAATCTACCAACATTTGGCAGATAAACTCAGAATTGAATTAGAAGTAGATTTCTTCTCCTCTGTGCATTCTTCCCTGATCTGGAGAGGAAAACATGCAACTTCAGCTTGCCTTGGGGATATAGGATAGAAAATTGGCCTCTGTCCTCAGTGCAATTGCGCACTCCCAATAGCTTTGCAAACGAGATGGTTGCTAGACTAATCCTGATGTTCCTATTTGCTAAGCATCTCTGACCTATTACTGACTCACTTCACAACAAAAATGAATTTCAGTAGAATCCCAGACTGCCATATGATAGATCTACTAGATAATATATTTTTTAAATTAAGAGTTCTTTACAGTTAAATAACCTTGTAGTAATAACCAGTAACTTAACATTACATCTTTTCCAGAATTTGAAAATAACTATAAGTTTACAATTAATTTATTTTTCAAGTTGTGAACATATAGCTACATTATGACCATAACTTGGGGGACAGGGTGTCTTTGCTTCTTTTGTGGTTTAGCAGGAACTTTGTTACTTTTCTTGTTACATGGCTGTAGCAACAGTAAATGGTTAAGGAGATATCGCATAGTGTCAGTGCTGGCTTATGCTGTACATTGTGGTCTGAATAATAAAAAAAATACATCTAGATTTCCCACAAGTAACTAGTTTGCTTAGTTCTGGGAGATGGAAAGTAAAGGTACTTTAAATTTGTAACCATAGTAGTAATTAAATCTTGGGATAACAGCTGTTAGCCATTACTCTTAAAAAGTAACTTTCTAAGCTCAGTAGCATTGGCACGAATCCTGCTTGCTAGTCCCAACTAAAGTAAACCAATTGAATCAATTGTTGAATGGTGCGTCTACACACATATATAAACCTCATTGATTCAACAGCTGTACTCCAGTTAGGACTAACAATAAGATTTTGGCTACTATGTTTCCATTTAGGAGTGATTGTGTCAAGCAGCTGATTGGCGGTGCTAAACAGGTAATGTGTACAGGATTTGGACCTTATTTTAATATCAGTAGGTATTTGTATAAACCAAAGTTGCCTGTATCCCACCTTGATGACTTTTAGGCATTATTGAAAGTGGTATTGAGAGTGTAAGTCTTAGAGTTTGAAATCATTCAAATGACCTTTCAAGTGAGTGTCGGTTACAACATGATTCACCAAAAATAATGTTAAATCTGAGTGGAAAAACATTGTAGGTTTTTTCATTTTATGTCCTCTCCATATCCTCATACTTGGGTGGCAGAATGTCATGGTAAGACTCAGTCATATTATTCCTGGTGTACTGAACTATTAAAACCGTATGCTCCACTGCGAAGATCACATTAGCCAACAGAGGGAAAATATAATAGCATAAGACTGCAGCATATAAATTAGATTATTATTATTTTTTATTAATAACAGCTACGGTTGTCAGAAATACATGTTATGGTTTGAGAGTTTTCTCTGTTTATTACATGTAGACCACAGCATAACTTTCTCACTGAGAAAAATAAAGCACTCATCATGTTTAGGCATGACATTTCTTTATGAATAAAATGGAAATTCATTTAGTACATAACTATCCCATTCAGCTGTTTCACCTCTGCTTTAACACTATTAGGAAAAACACAATAGCTAGTTTGGCCAGGAAAGTGGCCAGGGAACTAAAGTTCTTGCTCATCTGATGAAAACCATTGAATCTGCTTTAATAATTGCTGGTTTCTTAGACAAAATCAATGAGAGCAGTGGCCTGAATCTATTGATTAGTATCTATGCCTATGGAAATGTCATCATTATATTAACATGGGAACCATGCAGAAGGAACCAAAAGTAGGATTAATGTGATGCCTCCAGACAACAACACAAAAACAGTAATTTAAGAAACTTGTTAATTGATAGCACATACAGAGATCGCTGGTGGTTTCCCTGTCACTCTGTGTGTGTATGTGTGTATGAATCTACTCCAGCGTTTAATTTGAATTTTCATGGAACTGTCCAAGGTGCTAAACTTATTTTGGAGATTAGGTTCACCACCTTGAATAGTTCCTTTAAATTTCAGAATAAAACCCAGAGCGGATTTACTACTGTATTTCCCACATCACCTCAGCATTACTAGATGCATCAATATTCCATAGATTATGGACTAAAACACTCACAGAAAAGATTTAATAACCCCTGGAGCATCATTTACATATTAAGATTTCGTACTTGTTTTCGAGATAGAAATCATACGTAATATGTAGAATAGTCAAAACCTTTTTCATCAAGCAAAGAACAACATTTAAACCACTTTTTGTTCAGTTTGGCAAATTAAAATTTTTCAAGAATGTTCCTGTCCCACTTCCACCAGCTTTTAGAAATAGACAACCTCTCTCATCTTTCTACTTATTACTTAATAGATATTTGGAAGAGAACACAGCAGTCATTCCCACAGATATCACAATTTTGTTTAATGGAAACAACCTATGGCATTTCAGATTGTTTTGGAGGAAAAAAGCTTCATGTATGTGCATCACTAGCAACATGGGGGGTAGCACCAAACACAGACCATTTCCACACTAGCATGTTTTAGTGCTTTGAGGCCCCTCCTTAAACTGCAAACCCAGGATTCCATAGGATGTTGAAAGTGGAATAGTAGCACTAAAAAACAGGCTAGCGTAGAAATGCCCCCCACCCCCCCACATGCATACATATAAACATACATATGTGCACCAAATCTCTGGGCTCCAGTTCAGGAGTGTAGCAATAAAGCTGTTAAACAGCATCAGTGCAGTTAGATAATTTTTATGATGTAGGGTGGTGCAGTAGTTTGTAAACACATCTTGGGTGAGAAAAGCTTTCCAGTGTATGAAACCAGGTCAGGGTGCGCTCCAGCCCTGGGCCTGGTTCACCCCACAAGAATTTTCTATCTGGTCAATGGAAACGCCACTTCACTGGCAAAAACTACATTCCTAGGGTAAGCCCTGCTCTGTTCCTTCTGACTCTGCTATCGCTGACCACTGGGGCTTACTGGGCTGCTCACTTCCCAATGAGAGAGGGAAAAGGAATCTGGGCTTTGGATGAAGCATTAAGGGGAGCAGCTCCACCTAACACTGGCCAGGGAAGTGAGAGCATGAAAAGTATGACCACATACCCCAATGTCACTGTGGGCTATATGTGAGGGTCTGGCTCTCATCATAAGTTAACTCATCTTTGGAATAAATGGAATGAAATGTGAGTTGATGTTTCGTTTGGAGATCTAGAGCATCAGGACATCATCCTTGCCCTACTTACATAAAAGACTTTGTGAGCAAAAGATCAGAATTGTAGTCTGACATGGTTGACCTGAGGTGAGAAAGCTATAGCTCAGTGTTGCAGTACATGCAAATAGTCCCAAGTTCAGTTCCTCCAAGGATCTCTAGATAAGGGATAGGTTACTGTCAGAAATCCAGCAGGTGCAAAGCCATTCAGTATAGACAGAACCAAGTTAGGTCTCTTGGTTTGAGTTGGGGTGCGACAGTTTACAGGAGTAACATGAGGAGACAGAAACATTATTTTTGTCATTTGCAGTTTCTAGATTTTCTTTCCATATGTACATGTTCTGCTTTCAAGTCTCCTGTTGACTTATGGTGAGCCTGCGACTTTCATAGCGGTCTCTTGGGCAAGAAAACTCAGAGGTGATTTTGCCAGTTTCTTCTTCTGAAATGTAGCCTACCACATCTGGTATACATTGGTGGTCTCCCATCCCAGCACCTAAATTTTATTTATCTATTTAAGACGTTCATCTAACACGAGACCAAAGGTGGCTTACAGTATAAATTGAAAGCTAAAAATTCATGAAACAGTGACATCTGCACTGAGATCCTCCAGGTTCTCAGAGTTGCTGTTGATCATTTCACATCTGGCTCCTGGGATATAGCCAGACACTTATAGCCTAAAGCACCTGGTATTTGTTGGTGGTTTCCCATCTTAGAACTAACCAGGGCTGATCCTACTTAACTTCCAAGATCAGATGGGATCTGGTGCCTTTAGGATATTTAGATCCCATTTTCATATACAGAGATAGGTCATAATACAATACAAGATTAAATGTTGTTATTGCCTGCTGAATAGCGCGTTTTTTTAAAAAAAATTAACAGTATATGGGGATTCTGGGATTTGAAGTCTGAAAAATAAATTTTCCAAGCTCTACTAGAAAGTGATTGGCTTAAAAGATCTACAGAAGGAGAGAATTATGAAAATCTGGGAAAGCAAACCTTAACAGGTGCTTAGGAAATCTGACTTTAAAGTAATCAGTTGAACTAAAATTAAGAATGTGAAAAAAAATCTTGCTGTTCCTTAGACTTTATGCATATCTGGTCATCTCAGAATAACAAGCCTACAGTGTGAACCAGAACATGGGAAATTACTTTTAAAAGAAATTCATTCCATTCCCATACATTAGGATTGTAAACTTTTAGTATTACTCATTACAAAAATGAAAAAAACAAACCTTGCTATTATTATATGTTGAGTTGTTCATTCTTCTCAATTACTCTATGTTATTTTTAGGGAAAAAGTACTCTTAAGGTGGATAAAAGAGTGACGTAAAAGTCCTGTGAAATTCCTTCTTAAAATACTCTTTGAAAAGTAACTTTAGGAAGTAACTAGAATGCATTACAAGAACAAAAAATGCTTTTGTTCATTATACTGTTTTTGAGATGGGACTTTGTAATGCCTCCTAGTTATAACCTTTGATTTGTGACTTCTTATCTTCAAATTCTGTTACAAACATTTGGCAGCCTCCCTCCTCCGTGAGAGGTCTCATCTCTGGTAGGAGATTCAATATCAGTGTTTTGGTCATAGTTTTCACAGTTTTGTGCAAAATCTTATTTGTGTAACATTCTGTTCTTGCACAAAACTGTTGTGGAGCTAAGTGCACATGCAGACACAACAAGACTGATATTTATTGGCAGTCAAATTCTGCAAAGACTGCAAGGTTCAACAGGTTCCTCTCTTGCCTTGCAGACAATTTCATGGTCCAGAAGGTGGAAGAAGCAACAAGGGGATCAGCTATTTTAGATCTGATCCTGACCAACAGGGATGACCTAGTTGGTGGAGGTGGTGGGATCCTTAGGAGGGAGTGACCATGCTCTTTTGGAGTTTGTCATTCAGTGGGAAGGAGAAGCTGAGTGTAGCCAGACACGCATCCTAAACTTTAAGAAAGCTGATTTCTCTAAACTTAGGGGGTTACTTGCTAAAATTCTGTGGTCAAGAATACTAAAAGAGAAAGGAGTTCATGATGGATGGGAGTTTCTTAAAAGTGCGATACTGAAGGCACAATTGAAAACTGTGCCAATAAGGAGGAAAAATGGCAGGTCTCTAAAGAAACCAGAATGGTTGACTGAAGAACTCTCAGCTGAGCTAAGTCTTAAAAGAAACATGTACAGGAAATGGAAGAATGGTGAAACCACCAAGGAGGAATTCAAGCAAATAGCCAGGAGATGTAGGGAGAAGGTCAGAAAAGCTAAAACGCAGAATGAACTCAGGCTTGCCAGAGACATCAAAAACAATAAAAAGGACTTTTTTAGATATGTCCACAGCAAAAGGAAAAACAAGGAAATGATAGGATCACTGCGTGGAGAAGATGACCAATTAAAAACGGGGGGAAGTGAGAAGGCAGAACTACTCAATACCTTCTTTGCCTCTGTTTTCTCCCAAAAGGATAGAAGTACCCAACCTGGGGCATGGGGAGCAGATGAAGAAGTGAGGTAAGTGCAGCACAGAATAAGTAAAGAAGTAGTACAGGAATATCTGGCTAAACTAGATGAATTCAAGTCTCCAGGGCCAGATGAATTACATACAAGGATATTAAAAGAACTGGCAGAAGTCATTTCTGAACCACTTGCAATAATCTTTGAGAACTCTTGGAAACAGGAGAAGTCCCAGCAGACTGGAAGAGGGCAAATGGCACCCACATCTTCAAGAAGGGAAAGAGGACCCAAATAATTATCACCTGGTCAGCCTGACATCTAGTAAAATCTAGTAAAATGCAAGCTGGACAGGGCTACTGTTAGTTGGATTTGTAATTGGTTGACCAACTGAATTCAAAGAGTGATCACGAATGGCTGCTTTTCATCCTGGAGAGAAGTGACTAATGGGGTGCCACAGGATTCTGTCCTGGGCCCAGTGCTATTCAACATCTTCATCAATGACTTGGTTGAAGGAGCGGAGGGCATGCTGATCAAATTTGCAGATGATATCAAATTGGGAGGGGTTGCTAATACACCAGAGGACAGGATCAAAATTCAAAATGACCTTGACAGATTGGAGAGCTGGGCCAAAGCTAACAAAATGAATTTCAACAGAGAGAAATGTAAGGTCCTGCACTTAGGCAGAAAAAATGGAATGCACAAATATAGAATTGGGGACCTGTGGCTGGATAGCAGTACATGTGAAAGGGATGTAGGAGTCTTGGTAGATCACAAGCTGAACATGAGTCAACAGTGTGATGCAGCAGCCAAGAAAGCCAATGCGATTCTTGGTTGCATCAATAGGAGTATGGTGTCTACATCAAGGGAGGTAATGGTACCACTCTATTCTGCATTGGTTAGGCCTCATTTGGAATACTGTGTCCAGTTCTGGGCACCTCAATTCAAGAAGGATATCAACAAGCTGGAACGTGTCCAGAGGAGGGTGACCAAGGTGGTGAAGGGTATGGAAGTCATGCCTTATGAAGAATGGCTTAGGGAGCTGGGTATGTTTAGTCTGCAGAAGAGAAGGTTAAGAGGGGACATGATAGCCATGTTTAAATATTTGAAGGGATGTCATGTTGAGGAGGGAGCGGGCTTGTTTTCTGCCGCTCGAGAGACCAGGACAAGGAGCAATGGATTCAAGCTGCGGGAAAGGAAATTCCACCTGAACCTCAGGAAGAACTTTGTGACGGTCAGAGCTGTCCGGCAGTGGAATATGCTGCCTTGGAGTGTAGTAGACTCTCCTTCTTTGGAGGTTTTTAAGCAGAGGCTGGATGGCCATCTGTTGTTTTGATGTGTGTTCCTGCATAGCAGGAGGGTGGACTGGATGGCCCCTGGGGTCTCTTCCAACTCTATGATTCTATGAGTCTATGATTCTATGAATCTGTGACTTAGTTATATTTATATTTGTCTATATGCTGCTTTTTCCCCAGTTTACAACACTTAAAACAAACATAGCCAAAAACTAAAATAGAAGTTAAAAATGTAATTAAATTATCAAAAAATATTATAGCCTGTTAAAATAATAAATCATTAAAAAGAAATCAGCAAATAGGAACTCCTGAACATTATGCAAGGTTTCTTTCCCACTCAGCATTTAGTCTTAGCAAGGAGGGGCTTGAGAAGGGACTTCCAGAGCCTGGGAGCAACCACTAAGAAGCCCCCCACCATGTTCCCATCAGATGTACCTGTGAGGATGGTGGAACAGAGAGAAGGGCCTCCCCAAGAGATCTCAAAGCACAGGCACGTTCACAAAGACACAAACAATACATCCCATTGTATTGTTCATGCAACAAAGTAAGACTTATTGCATTTTCCAACACTCCATATTTTAGAGAAATGTTTATATTTTAAAACCTTGCTAAAATGCACAAATTTTCTCTGGGGCACCAAGCCCACCAAAATCTTGCCAGCTCACCGTGGCAAGGAGGAGAAAAAAAAATGTTCAGATTGCCACCAGATGGCCCTCTCCTTGCTGGTCCTTTCACTGAGATGCAAAGCCTTTTTTCATTCTAACTGGCTTTTCAGATGGAAGTTTTTCAAGGAAAGGCCTTTTTTTTTTTGGAGACTGCTGTTTTTATTGAACTATTTTTAATTGCTTTTTATTCATTTTTAAGCATATGTTTTAAATTGTTGTGATACTGTGAATATTTTAATTCTGTTTAAATGTTGATCTGTGTATGGTTTTGCAGTTGGCCCTTCACATTTACGGGTTTCACTTTAATGGATTTGATTATTTGCATGCTTCTCCAACCTCTGCCCCCCCCCCGCCTCCTCTGGTGTTTCTTTTCCAGGGGAAATTTCCTTCTTGCTGGCTCCAGTCAGACCTTACAGCCCTTTAAAAATCTACCCGAGTCATCTTTGTCATTGTCCTCCTCCTCTTCCAGTAGCTGCTGCCTGTCCAGAAAAGAACAGTTCACAGCCTGATCTCTCAGCACCACAAATCTTCTCCTGATGTTCCCCCACACCCAAGGAAGGAGATGGGCAAGAGAGAGGAAGTATAGGTCCACCATGCCAACTCACTCCCTTTCCCTCTCCTTTCCCTGATCTGGTTTGAACATTAGATGCCTGTTCTCACCCCTCACCTTGGCCCGATTCACACAGAAACACACACACATGTTGATATTTGTGAATTTCCCACTTTTGTGTGGGTCTCAACCTAGTGAGTTTGGAGGGCTTTCTGTAGTTATATTCTACTTGTTTTAAATTATAATACAGCTGGAGTTACAGTTTTGGGAAAAAAGGCGTAGGGCATTTAAAAAGTTAATAACATTAATAATAATATACCATGCAAGGTCAAATTAAATCAAGGTCTCTCCCCATCACCCTGTGCATGATAATGATGGAATTACAAAATCCATTCAGAGCCCTGCAATCCTTCTCAGAAAAAGGTGGGATATGGCTATTAATTTTCAAAACAAGATTTATGCCATTTGCTCTTCCAGTTCTGCATTTGGCTTATAAGGGCAAATAATAATAAAAAAGCATTCTGGGTATTTTTCCAGTTCCATAATTAAAATAGCTCCACCAACTTCACTATACAGTACAAATAAAAGGTGTCTCCGGAAATGAATGCCCTCCTTGTGTGATTTCAGTTTTAAATCAAAGTTGACAAAGATGGCTAGAGCATTACTGTATGTGAACCATAGGGCACTTTTTGCATATATAAACACAAATTAGCATTTCAGGGCAATTTGTTAATTTAATTAGCTGTTTTCAGCATTTATTTTCACTATTACTTGAGCAGAACGCCTACATTGGAAGCGTGCAGATGAAGGTCACACGAGTGAATCTTGTTTTGCCAGGTGGACTGTCTAGCGTGTACAGGATCTTGATAAAAAACAGCTGCAATTCCCTGATACCACTATGGCTGAACTGTGCAAACAAATATATCTTGGCCCCAGATATTTGCCACATCTGCCAACAATTAGTTATCTATCAGAACTGGAAAAGGGGCACAGAATAAACATGATCTGATTTCAGAATAAGCAAACAAACAAGGGACACGGCATCATTATTCATCAAGTGGATGTGGAGTTAGCTACCTTGTAGATTCAGGCTCAAACCTGTCAATCGGTAAAGCTTAACAAGAGGTATTAGATGACAAAAGATCTGACTGTCTGAATGCCTTGCAGATGTTCTGGGAGTGAAATAACCAACCTGCCTGTCTGTTGGAGAATGATTTCTCAGTAGAGAGCTGGGTCGCTTATGGATTCAGCTATGGGTGGCATATTGCCTTTCACGTCAGCGCCTTTCTTGTGCACACCTTCCTCTCTTTTTAATCCTCCTCCCTCTGTTCAAAAAGAGAACTTGTGTTACCTTTATAAATGCTACGTATTCCAGAGATTAGTGGCTTCCCATTTTTCAATCCAGTCTTTGACTCACTTGTTCTTCAGTCAGGAAAAGAGGAACTTGAGCCATTCCCCACTACACTATTATGGTGCTTATTATTCCACTTTCAATATCCTATGGAATCCTGGAATTTGCCATTTAGGGAGGGGCATTTAGAATTCTCAGCTAGAGAGCTCTTTGGCCTCAGTAAACTACAAACTCCAGGATTCCACGGGATGTTGAAAGTGGAATAACAGCACTATAACAGTGTAGTGCATAAATGGCCCTGGTTTACACTGAGCAGTACTTTTTGTACTACAGTTTATCAGAATCCCCCAGCCAGTATGCATTTTCAGGGTTGGTCATTTGCAGGGTTGGTCATGGTTCTTATGTCAGTATTGCAGTGATTCTGCTGTGGGGTTCATACACACACACACACACACACACACCTATTTGGGGATTGGGCTCCTTTGATAGTTCTCTCAAAGCCTGGAATAAAACTAAGAGTGGATTTACAACGCCTCAGGTGTGGATGCCTGTCATTGCTATAGCCACCAGAGTTCAAGGAGTTGTAGTTTAAAAAGGAACTTCTCTATGCTTGACACTGAACTATCTAGAGTTGGCAGATCAGGATTGTTCCAGGCCAGGAGATTTCAGAGCCAAACATGAGAAGTAGTGATGAGCCCTTGTGATGTCACAGGAGTGGGTCCTGGTTGATGTTAGAAGGGGCAGCTTATGATAATGTCATTAAGCATAATACATTAAGCATGAACTACCATTTTTCAGAGTCTGCCATTCAAACAGAAAATATCATGTTTATGACCTTTTTCTCACAATGACGCTCTTGGACATCATCCTGTCACAATCCTGGCAGTGCCTCTGCTGGGATAGGAGTGTGTTCCCAACACTTCTCTCTGCATGTGACTGGCTGCCTGAGGAAGGGAGCACAAGGGACATGCTTTGCCCTTCCAGACTGCAGCCGGCCTTCTTCTCATGCTGCAGTAGGGGAAGAAGCACATAGGTTGTGCTTCTGGCTCTTCTGCATGTCCAACTGCAACAGGAGACTTGTGTAATTGGAGTTCATTGACAGAGTTTTTCCATCAGTGATATACCCCACGATCACGCCAGCTGGCAACTCGGGAAGGGCAGGACCATGACAACTTCATGTGAAAGTATTACCCTGATTTCTGGGGTCTCTTGGGGGACACCTCAATGTGCTCCATGTAATGGGGAATGGAAACTAGCCAGAGCATGAGCAATAGCAATGAGAGAGGCAGGGTAATCTAGTGGGGTCTGTTTAATCCAGTTTTTACAGGGTCAGCGAAGCCAAAAACCAAACAAAGATGTCCAATAAATGATTTTATTGAATGAAAGTAATACATCAACGCAATTGCTCACGCACTCACTCAAGACCTATTAAGAAGCAAAAGAGAGGAAACTGGATAGGGGAATATTGAAGGCGTTGTAGCTGGGGTAATACTGCACCTTTTCCTGACGTCCTTGGTCCGGGAAAAACAGTGGAGAAGTGGAGCTCAGCACAGAGAGGGCTGAGGGGATTGCTCAACAGATGGAGAAATGGTCTCCTGGGATGACTGGGAGCGATCCAAAGAACCGCTTAAAAACTGGGACTATTTGTAGGGGAAAAAGTACCTGAAGGGCTAATCCTTTCCCGGGGAGAACAATGAGTGTTGAGAAAGAATGAGAAAGAAGCTCCACAATGGTAACTTCCTATGCATGATGAGATTACAAGGTGTTACCAAAGTCTCAGGATCTTTGGCTGCATTGGGTTGTGGTGTGACTTCATGTAAATGGTCCTGGCCTGATAGGATTTTATTGCTATCGGTGCTCAACTTGGGGCAAACACACTAATCCCCTCAAGTCAGCTTCTCAGGGGCTGAGGACCCTTTGTCTACTGTGAGTTGGCACAGTTTGAGGTCTCCTGGGGCTATGTGACAGGGGATTTTACTGGCCTGACCTGGTTTTTGATCGTTCAACTGTTGCTGCCTACGTACTCATCCAGGCGACCTCTCAGGCAGATGAAATCATATTTTAATATGAAAATTGTAGACCCCGGGACAGGGTTTTCCAGTGGGGTAACAGTAGCGTTGTTGCGGTTCTGCTCCACTAGTGTCCCCATGCCAGGAAGCCGTTCTCATACAGAAAGGGCCTATGTAATCAGTAATGTGTATAAGTACACATGAATACATTTTCCTTGGCAGTGCTCTCACCTTGAGATTCTTCTCGTTCATCCTGAGGATGCAAAAGCATGACCAGGCCCTGAAATGTGGGAACTCTAGTGTTGCTGCACTGACTGGCAGTGGAGTTTTACAAAAAGGGTCTTTTCCAGCCATACTTGGAGTACAAATAGATGAGAATTTAACTTTCATTTGTGTTTCATAAGAGCTTACACAAATTTGCATATTTTTTTTCATCTTCAGGATAGAAAGAGCTTGATTTTTTTTTTTTTAAAAAAAGGATCAAATGTGAGAGAAATCAAAATGTACAGATAAGTCCATCTAGAGTTAAGAGCTCTTAATTCATAAAAGTCTGGATTTGGATCTCTCTGTATTCAGCCATACGAGTACTGAATTAGTGCTCTCACCTATTTTTACTGGGAAGCTCCTTATCTGTAACTCCTGTCTGGTATGCAATCTAATACAATCTAGTTGCTCTGCTTGTTTCCTTTGGCCAGTGAGGATGGTTGAATATTTTGTTTCAGTTTATTTTCAAAGCACTGAGTGAAATTCAGAAACGTCTTCATATCTGAGAGGGGAGGAATCTGATACTGAACAACGTTTGAAACTTGAACTGGAAGATTTCTCTGTCTTCAACCTGGAGACATGGGAGATTGGACCTGGAGCCTTTTGTATGTACAGCATGAAAAATTGGAGAGTATGCAAAATGGCACATGCAGCCCATGGGACATGTTTTTCCTCATCTCTGCTTTAAATTGCTAAATGTCACTTTAGACCTAAATCCAATGACCAGGCCCAGTTAGAACGGACTTATTAAATCAACTGCTGACTACTAATGTAAAACCCAAGATTCAGTGGCTCTGCTTTAGTTGGAATAAACCATTTGATTTAGGTGCATATGCTTTCTGTGGGTAGATTTTTCTACATGGAGAATGTAGTTATGACTTTGTATAATTCTAGATTTTTTTTTCTGTACATATTCAGATTTATTTGAAGTGGTTGCTTTCTCTAAGGCCTATTAAGTAGCAACCTTGGATACAGTTGGAGACAACATAGCTCTTCATTTGTCCTTTCCTAGTTACTGAGAGAACACTCTTCATAACAATTGCCGCTTATTTTGCTAAATTTTCTGTGGTGGGTGTTTTTTTTTTCTTTTGGTATGACATCCAGTGTTTATAATAGAGAAATTACAGTGTCTGTCAAACTGATGCTCGGTGCAACTGTGCTTTTGTGGGATGCTTTTCCTGTTCTTTGAAATGTTTTATGTCCCAAAATGCCAACTTATTTGTATCAAGTTGAGTTAAAGACATTCATTATCATGGAATGTTGTTTAAAACAGTCAAAATAAAAGCAAGTCATTGCAGGCTGACTCTTTTTCAGTCATTTTGAAAGTCTCAAAGTCAACTTTCCTTGTTGCCCTCCTCCCTTTTAATCCATCACTTAAACCTTTCATAACACTCACAAGCTGTCACAGTTGTATACACTACTAAAATAAATACAGAGTATTAAATGTAATAAATAACAAAAGGACAAAATTATCCTCCCAGATCAACCTGCTGGTAGTTAGCTTTGATAAGCCTATTCTCACACCATGTATCAATCACTTCCTTTCTCCAACAGTTAAAAAAAAATGCTTTTCAAGCTACTTGAAAAACATTGCAAAAAACATTGCACATAGGCATTTCAGCATATTTTAGCAGTTGTAAGCATGTTGTTCTCAGTGTTGAAATTCCTACTGAAGGATTCTTCCCCTAAGATGTGGATGAGGAACTCGTGACAGTCTAGATAGAAGCTATTAGACTTCCAGCTCCCATCTGCCTCATCCAGTATGGTCAATGGTAAAAGATGATGTGAACTTCATACAGCAACATCCTCTCTCTCTGTTGCTTGAATTCACTGAGAAACAAGTGAAAGATATCAATAGAGCTTGGAAGATTGCGGTTAAAAGGAATCATTACTCTTATTAATAACCAGCAACATCTAAATTAGCAGGAAACTGGACTAACATTTTTTTAAAAATCCCATTGAAAGGGGTGAGGATGGAGAAGCAGTGAGGTACTGGAAAAAGAGGAGTAGAGAGAAGGAGAAGGAAAAGAGAAGAAGAGAAAAATTAATAAAATTATGAAATAAGGGAGAGTGGAGAGAGAGAGAGAGAGAAAGGAGAAAGAAGGAAGTAGATGTTGAGCCATGAATTATAAGGAGAAACAGAAGAAGAAAAAGGATGAGAAAGAGAGGTAAGGAAATAAAAAATTAGAAGAGAAAGGAATCAAATGCCTAAGCTGAGCTGAAGGAACACATTCATACCCCACTTTTGGTAACAGAGTTTCTGATGTGTATCTCCAACCAAGAAAGGATATTGTACTGTGGCTTCAATCATTTAAGTGGGAATCGAACTGGGAGAGTTAACTATAGGATAGGTAAAGTCAAAAAGTAGCAATTTGTTGTACTGTATTCAGCAACTGCTGAGGCAGGGAATACTTCCCTGAGCTGACCATTCCTATCCACTAGGCTCCAGAGCTGAATATAATGTGAAAAATGTAGAGGAGGAGTGGGGAGGGAGGAAAGGAGGTGACCAAGTAGACCCCCTGAAAATCTATAGCAGCTGTTGCAGAGCAACCTGCAGCAGTGGCAACTACAAGCACACACTATTTTTTAAAAAAATATTTTCTTCTCAAGGTGGTACTCTTGCCCTAAGATTTCTCCCTTTGCCATGATGCCCATGGGACAGAGGACAGGCAAGGCCAGGCCCTAAATTTTTTGAACCCCGTTCTTCTTCGTTATCTTCATTATTGTATCAGTTTTGATTATCATTCATCATTTTTCATTATCGTATTTACACAGGAAGAAAATACTGTATTGTTCCATCAGGTTTCAAATGGTTTTAAATGTCACTTTCCAGCTTTATTGTGATAAAAGCTCCAGCTTCTTCTTTAGTGTTATGATTATATTAATTTTATTCTGTTTCATTACTGAATTTTATATAGTGCCTCAGATTCACAGAAGGCAGAGGGTCAATTTATACACCTATCTAATGATGATACTAATTTTAGACTGGCATCCATAACAGCCTAGATGTCTTACTAGCACTGGTAAACTGTAGAAATGTTTTCCAGAAAGACAGGTAGCATTGCAGAATAGCATTAGCCTACATACATACAAGATATTGTTGTAGTACCATCAGCAAGCAGACATCGCCTTGTACCACAGCAACTGCTACCTAGGATCAAGGTGCCAGAGTGCACCTGTGTTCATACAGTAACATTGATTGATTAAACACAAGGACATTTTTTAAAAAGACAAAAGCAAAGTGTAATAGTTCCATCAGACTGATTTCAGACTGTTTTGATAGCAGATCAGATGTTTTACCATTTTAGACTTGTTGAATGAGCCCATTCAATGTGATTCACAGAGAAGCTGAAAATCAGGTCAGCAAGAGAAAATGTCAAGATGTTTCAAATGCAGGACTCAATAAAAGTGCTTTTCTAAAAGAGGTCACTGACCTGACTGTGGTATCTGATTCCAAAGCATTTTAGGTGGCAGCTCTGAAAATATATGATAAACTTGTATATCTCATTGACGTCAGTGGGGGATAAAGACTTGTGAGAATCTGAAGTGTTGTTATGATTGATCTTTATTTCTCTTGCCTGCATGAGTCAAAGAAAATGCAGCTGGTGTTGTTCTTAATTTTACTATTTTGGGGTAAGGCTTAGACTATTATATCTTACCTTTTTCATACACGCATGGGAGGGAGAAGGATGTCTCTGATGTCCCATCCTGCCAGTATTGACTGCAGGAATGGCAAACCTATGGCACTCAAGATGAGGTTGAACTCCACCACTTATCAGCTTTTTACAGCTGAATGAGCAATGGTAAAGGATGGTGGGCATATGACAAAATGCAGAACATAGGGACAGAATGCTTCTCCATGTGTGCTTCAATCAGCATGAGGAAAGCACATGATTGGGTGAGGGATCACCACGGCAAGTCATGTCTCCCTTAGAGGTACATGCAGTCAAGGTTTCCAGACCATGGATCACCATAATCTACAATCTATCTATTTGCCTATAAACTGCATGTGTAGAGTTATGCATGAAGGAAAGGGGAATGGTATGTGCACCTTTAATGATAAGATTGGATCCGTGAATACCTCCAGACTTTGAACCTACTGTTTCAAGGGGAGTGCCATTCTATCCAAATGAAGTCAAGCTCCAGTTTGGATGTGGGTGGCTCTGCATTTTAGCATGTACCCAGGAAATCTCTGTATTCAATGCGAAGTCCACCTCATCCTCTGAAAATGCCTGCTGTCACACTGCTTTCTTCCCCCACTGAAATATCAAAGAAATGGTTACACAGAATGAAGTAGGTAAAATGTAAATTAAGCAGTGACAGTTCATTTACACTGCTTCTATTCATATTCATCATTATGTGTAAAACCCTGTCACAGCTGCTTTGTGAGTCATGGATTCCATGAATTTACATGGTGCATGACCTCTGACACCCAGGCATTTATCTGGTTATAAGAGCAGGCAGCTTGATAGCTTTAGAGTCAGCATTTAGTTCTCATGTGTGATTTTGGTGATGGATCTAAAATTGCAGGCAACATTAGAGCAGTTGAACTCTCATAAAATGAAAGCTCCCTCAGCTTAACTCAACTTTGCAGTTGGAGAGAAATATTGGCAACTCTTAAGAAGACAGCACCCTTACATCCTTAATACTTGGTTGGCATAGTGGAAAACTCTAGTGCTGCACATGAAGAGATTTAAAAGGTCACTGACAGACTTCTAAAACAAATGCAGCACTGGCATCACTACTAGAAGGGTGGGCAACTGTATAACCAATGGGTTGCACACAGTCCTCCTTGGATATTTTTTGTGGATTCTAGGTATCCAAACTTCCACATCCCCAAACAATTTGAGGGCATTTTGTTTCTGAAAAAAAAAAACACCTCAAGATAGTGAACTGTTGCTCCTAGAGGCTTTCAGGTGGGGTGGTTTATATTAAAACAGTCTCTGAAGTTTCTCCAGCCCCTCCCAAGCCTCCAAATAATGCAACGCAGACACTGTAAGTCACTTCCAGATTTGTTTTCAGCTGCAAATTGGCTGAAAATGGGATGGTGTGCCCTCCATGAGAGTGTGGGGTGAAAATTGGCCAACCTCGGTTTGCTTCTGATATATGCTCCTTGTATATTTGCATTGAAAATAAATATTATAAAGTCACTGGGGAATCCTTATCCAAAGCTGGCAGCACTGCTCCTGCAGTAGATCACCACTGGGGGAATCCTAGGTCTATAAGAATCTTCACATTTCAGGACGTGTCCTATGCAAAATTCAGATGTAGGTTTGTGTGTGTATGTGTGTGTTTTTTTGCACAGAAAACAGATTTTTGTGCTAGAAGCAGCATTTTCTGCCTCAAAAATAATATTATTTTGCCATCAGTACCCAAGGGGGCTACTTACACATGGCCCCAACAGAAGAATGTATTACTAAAAGAGGGCATAGATTTGTATACATTATGCTGTAAATACATATTTAAATGTAAATATCATGCATCTCACCATTGCACACAACACTGTGATCAGGTGACTCATATGCCTACTCAGTCTGCTGCTCATGTAGTGGGAAACTTCCTGTATCCATCTTGTGATGTGTTATCTTCAAACTGAACTATGATTGGAACACACTTAAAACTGTGGGTACCTTAAACAACCCTGAAATTCAAACAGAGGCGTCTCTCTTAAGTTGTAAGACATATGGCCACCATATTGGTATAGGTTTCAAGGTTTGGGTTTTGTTTGTTTGTTTGTGTATTTGTCCTTCTCTCACTGACATAAAGCTGGAAGTTGATTGTTGAAATACAGCAGAAAATACAACAGTGAAGTTTCCTCAGAATGCTTGTATAGTGTTCAGTGAACATAATCCTGTTGGTGCTATGCACATGCATAACTGTGGCTTATGCCTTTGTATCTCTCTTTTTGCATGGAGAGCAAGGTATTAGTTATTAGCCAATTGTGAGGGATTATGGGAGTTGTAGTCCAATCAGACAATACTGAGATAGACCAAACAAGGGCTTCACTTAGTAGAAAATAACTGCTTATATTTCTAAACAGAGCCTTGTGAAACAATGTGTCTGCCTGTTTTTGTTTTTTTTTATATCCTCCATTTTGATCCAGCTTTTTAGATCCAAATTTGACTGCCACATGTACCTTTCTATCTTTGGTTGAACTGTTTTGCATTATCATGCACATGAGGAGAAAAGATGGGCAAATGGAATGTTTGATTAACACTGCAAAGCATACAGGTAACGTTATTGCTCATTTACTTGCAGGTCATTTCTGAAGGATAGAAAGGCACGCTAATGAGAAAGACATGAAATAGGATGATTATCTTATTGAACAGATAACATATATTACATAGCAGTGTTCCTTCTTTATTTAACAGCAAATGTTTCCAACAATATCTAAGGTGAAAGCTAATCACTTCCAGAGGTCCTAGTAGTGATTGACTATTGGCAAAAAAAAGAAACCAATCCCATTTGAAAATAGTAATTGCAGTTTTGACCTGGATGGAGAGGGAAGCTTCTGCTTCCATAATGGACAATTACTGATAAGTTAGATTATATTTAAAAATTCTTTGGAGACAGCTAATGTGAGAAATTTCATATATTTCCTCTAATTCTTTATTGTATGTAAGGAAACCAGCACCCTGGTCCTAAACATATTCACTTGAAACAATGTTTGAAGTCCAAGGAAGGTGTGGAAGGGTTACAGCCTAATCCTCTCCTATCTTCCACTATATACCACCCTTGGAGTCCCTTCTGACTTGGTTCAGTTCATACCTATGGCCATTTCCGCACTAGACTATTATAGTGCAATTATTCCACTTTCAACATCTTATGGAATTGTCAAATTCCTTGCTTTCCATGCAAAAAGAGAGATACAAAGGCATAAGCCACAGTTATGCATGTGCATAGCACCAACAGGATTATGTTCACTGAACACTATACAAGCATTTTGAGGAAACTTCACTGTTGAAATACAAACCCCAGGATTCCATTGCATGTTGAAAGTGGAATAATAGCACTATAACAATATAGTGTGGAAATGGCCTATGAAAAGAACACCCAAGGAAGTCTAAGGGAGAGATGTGTATGTGTAAGAAGGAGTGTAATGTAGAGAGAGAGAGAGATGTGTAAGAGAGAGTGTATGGGGTGGGGAAGAAGACAATTTGTCCCCTACCTCTGTTGTTTTTCAGGACACTTTTTCATACAGTTGAGGGAAGAGAACATTTTGAAATAAACAATATCTTTGTGTTTGTGTTTATATATTTTTAATTTATATTCAGCCTTTTTCCCAATATGGTACCCAAGCTGGGTTACAAACATAGGTGAAAAACAAAATGCAATTAAAACAAAGTATAATGCAAATGTTTAAAAAATGTTAAACTGACAATACTATTAAAAGTAATTCAAAAGTGAATTTTAAAGCATTTCTAAAGGTGTTTTAAGCATGCTAACCTGCCAAACAGGAATCATGAAGACAAGGTGTTCACAGCATATGACAACCATCTTAGAGAAAGGTTTTGGAATTGACCTTCCACTTTTACATCCTTTGAACTGTTCATGTTTATTCCTCTGGTGATCTCCTGCCCCTTTTTTGGTAACACTATGCCTTAGTTTTGAAGCATGTATATATTGAAGTGCAAATGGTCATGAGAGCCTCTATAGCAGCAACTCCAGGCTAAGTCCAAAACTTCAACCAGTGGTGTTGATTTATAGCAACAAAATTGTTCTCGCCATTTCCGTCTCCATCAGGAACAGGTCTTCACTCACTCAAGGCCAAGTCATCCCCAAATGGGGATAGTGCATCTTAATACATAGTCACTGGGAGAAAGTTGCTTTTGCCAAACTATTGTGAGGATTGTCGTTAAGGTGAGAGGAACCAGGGAAGCCTGAAGGGTATGAGAGATTATGGCTGGCATTCTGTTCAGCAGTTATGATATCATAAACTGAACTTGCAATATCCTAAATGCTGAGAATTCACATTTGCAGTCATAAGTGACTGAATATATCCTCCAAAACCTACCAAAATGTTTCCAAAGTACTGAAGACTGGGGGAAATAATGTCTGCAAGTCACAGTCTACTCAGTGTACTCTAGGAGAAGCAGTACTCTGGAAGACTGCTGTGGATGGCATTTCATCTCTAGCGCCTCAAAAATGCTTAGGTCAGGGCACTGACAGGCTGGGAAGGTTGGCTTTGAGCAGGCATCATCAGTTGTAACTACAATAACAGGGCTCTGTCATGGTAGTTAAAATGACAATGCAGGATCTTAGTATACGTTTACATTGTCTCTGTAAAATAAAAAGTCCCAGCACTTTGACTCTGCAAGTCTTAGATCCATTATGTTGCTGTTTTGTATATAACATGAGCAGACTGGGTTAGGGTGGGATAACCAGCAACTGAGGAACCACCTCTGAAGCTCAGATTAGATGAGACAGTATGTTGGTCCAGATATTTCTAGCTGGTTGGAGCAACAGAGGATCAGAATACTTAAATTTCACTCTTGGCCCTTCTGAATGCTGGAACAACATAGATCCCACTTATGTGTAGGTCCACTTTCTCTCAGTGCAGTATATAAGTGTGGGTATGTATTTGTTTGAGAAAAAGAGAAGGAGAATTCCTGATGCCTGATGTGTGAGTGTAGGAGAGTGAGGAAAGAAAAATGTTGAATTAGCATGTGGAAATGTGGATGGAGTAGAGGGAGAGAAAATCTATGGCCAATTCCACACTAGCCAGCCCCTCCCGAAACTGCAAACCCCAGGATTCCATAGGATGTTGCAAGTGGAATAATAGCTCTATAACAGTCTAGTGTGGAAACAGCCTATGAAGATACAAAAAGAGTAGAAGGTACAGTTGATAGGTTTTATTTTAATTCTAGCCATGCTACCTGGTGCCCATTGACTCTCTTAGCAGAGCTGGATTTCCAGCTTTAATTTTAAATAGCAAAATATGTCTCTAGCCTTTGCAGAAGTTAAGCTATGAGGCAAAATATTCTGTCACTACCCTGCCTAGTTGTTTTCGATGAAATAACATATCTCCTGCATGCATACACTGGCCTGAATTCTATTGGTTACTTTGAACCAGAGTATATCTGTTAAGTAAATTTTTGGTTAATGAATCAACATGTAGGTTAAAGCCATTGATTCTATGGACATACTCTAGTTAGGACTAGATTCAGGCTACTGTGTGTGGCCGTATTAACTGACATGGCTGTTCAAAGCTTAGAGGGATGGCTCTGCATGGGAGCAGGGAAGCAGAGGTCAAAGTGTGTGAGGGAAGGGAGGAAGACTGGCATGAGAGTAACTAAACTCTGTTAAGAGTTATTTTGTATTTCACACTGGAGTTTGTCCTACACCTATTCATTCAATGATACTTACTTTGGACTGGATATGTATAGGAATGCACTAATAATTTACTAGTTATAAACTTTATGTCAAAGATCTATGTATCCATAGTGGGTGCTCAGGTACGTTTTTGAAAAAAGGAGCCAGTTTTCTCAGAAAAAAAAATTACTCTGGAGAGGTATTATTTAATCCTGTCATTCCTATTATCGCATACTACCATTGCTACTAATAGTAATTATCATTATTAAAGTGTTTTTTCTTTTTTTATTATTATTAAAAATATAATTTTATTAGTACAATAAATTCAAACATACGCAAACTTAAACACCACACAGAAACATACAAAAACCTACATCATACAAAACAATACACACATATGAGAAAATGTAAGTATGAAAGAAAAAACTTACAAATACATATTCCTTACAAACAAACAAGCAAACAAACAAAAAGTAATTTTACATCTACTTCATATATTCCATACACCTTATCATCCATAATAGCCTATGATGCCTTCCGGAGGCTAAGGTGATGATAACTAAACACATACTAAACCATACACCTCTACATACAAACCTTCATACTTAACCTATTTTTCTTCCATCTTCCATCTTCCATCTTCCATCTTCCATCAAACATACCTAGACTTCTTTAAACTAACCATTGGGTATCACTTACATCTTCTTCTATCACTCCTATTCGACCTTGATTTTACTTTTACTTTTACCGCTTTATCTGCTTCCACTTTACTACTACCTATTCTCCTTCTATATGTAATTATTATTATTTATTATTATTGTTATTTATGTTTTAATATATATTATATACATACATACATACATGTATTTATTTATTTTTCTTTCTTTTCCCCCTCTATTTTTCCTGCTTATCTCTATTTCTTGATCTATTCTATTCCGTCCTAAATTATTTTCCTGTTATCCTATTAATAAAATTAAATAGAGTTAGTCTTACATTCCTATCAAAGCATTCTCTCCCCATTCCTCTTCCCACATTGGCTTCAACATATCCCATTCTTGCGTGTTTCATTTAATTTATTCTGTAACATTATAGTTAATTTATCCATTTCCGCAAATTCATAGATTTTATGTATCCAATCTTTCAAAGATGGAATATCCTTAGCTTTCCAATATTTTGCAAATATGATCCTCGTGGCGTAAATCAAATAACATAATATTCCCAAAAAATTTTTCTTAACTTCCACATCTATTCTTTCCAAAATATTCAATAGATAAATCTCTGGGGACATTTCAAATTTAATCTTGAAAATTTTTTCTATCCAATTGTGTAGTTGTAACCAGAATTCTTTTGCTGTAAAACATCTTAAAAAATTTTTCTTTTAAATTATAACTTCTTGTGAACTCTTGATTGATTTTCCAAGCATTTTGCCATTTTTTTAATGTTATTGGGTAGCCTATTTCTTGAGCCCATTTTATCATATTAGTTTTTACCGTCTCTTTTTCTAATTCTAAATTTAAAAGCATTTTATATATTTTACTCAAGGGCCGTTTTACCTCTGGTTTCATTATCATATCCAATTCAGTGTCCTCCAAAAATATTCCTTTCTCTTTTATATTCTCTTTATATTTTTCCTCTAATTGTCTATGCAATAACCAATGTGTGGAGTAGCTTTCCCTCATCAATTCTTCCCTTGGTTTTAATCTAATATTAACCCCTTCTTTTTAAAGTAAATCTTCGTATGTTATCCATTCTTTCATCTTACCTTCTCAAATTTATAAAATGCTTCATGTAGGGAAGTCAAGTGTGGTAATTTTAGATACAACTTTTTCCTAATTTTTAGCCAGATTCTTAAAATCGCATTTCTGACATAATGATCGTTGAATATCTTATTACTTTTATATTTATCATACCAAATATATGCGTGCCATCCATGATATAAATTAAAACCCTCCAAATTCAATAATTTTACGTTCTCTAATAAAATCCAATCTTTCATCCAAAGTAAAGCGGAGGCATCATAATACAGTTTTAGATCTGGCATATTTAACCCACCTTTCTCTTTAGATTCTTTTAAATATTTCCATTTAATTCCATGTCCATATTATTAAAGTGTTTTTGAGCATAGAAAGCACATAGTTATCCCACTCTGGAAATAAAGAGGCCCTCCCGAAAGCTGTGTGATGGTAGTGAGGTATGGGACCAAATGTCCTACATTCAACAGTTAGTTCCACAGCAATTGTAGCACTGAATGAGATTGGTGTGGTTGTTTGAATTTTGCAAATGAGATGTGTTCATGACAGCAAGTATAGGTGCAGATGGGTAATTGTAGATACCCCAAGTATAGGACTTACAGATGGAATATTGGAGATGGTGTTGCTGGTCATGGAACAGGTAATGAACAACACTTGCTGATGTTCCACTTTTACAGAAACATTAAAAGGACATCTAATTTTCATTCTGACAACTGTAAGCAGGATCCCAAATTTTATGGAATCCTTATTTCTGGAAAAGCTATCTTTGTTGAACATCAGCATTTCTTGTACCTATTAAGGGCAGAAGAACAGGGAGTAAAAAGGTAGCAAAAAGGTGTTCATGAGGATGTACAAAATACCTTGGGAAGCAGGCATTGCAGGCAAAAGATCTAAGAAAACCTAACTTTTTCTTTTCTACCTATAAAGCAGCTTTGAAAAGAATGGCTTGAATCCTAGGGCTATGCACTTATGACTGCTACGGATTCTCAATCCATACATAGCCCCTATTTTAGGGGCTTCATAGGGAGTGTGAAAGTCCCCCAGTTCCTCACTTCCAGGGCAGCAGCCCTCAGGGGTTCTGTTCCCCTGTCAATCAGGAAACTACCCCCCACCACTCATGTGCGAGAAATCTCTAGTGCAAGGAGGAATTGCAAGAGGGGTCCTGTTTCTGTCTCTCACACTGGAAATTATTCATAGGAAGGGGTGTGAATAGCAATCAGCTGCTTCCTGCGTGACAAGGGATGAAATTGAGTTAGAGAGTCAGAAATAGAGCATGAAATCTGGATGGGTGAAGAATGGAGTAGGTCTGAAGAGAGTTTTAGAAAGTGGGAATGTGGAAAAAGTTCAAGGACTTTATGTTTAATTGAAATATAATAAATCTACTCAGTTTACTTTCTGCAAGTGTGTCTCATGGTTTTTGTTTAAAGAAGTCAAAGGGAGAACTAGTCATACTTTACCACACAAAAACCATAGATCAATATAGCCACTTGTCTGGTATAGAGGTCACCTTGAGGGCTGAGTACGAGATCCAAGGAGGGATCTCTAATGCAGGGAAAGTGTGTAAAGGCTGAACAAGATTATGTGCAAGGAAGATTGTGGGAGACAGAAGAGTAGTGGGTAGAGAAGAGATATAGCACTGGTGTGAGGATAAAAAAACGGGTTTTGCACCCAAGCAAAATTATGAGATCCATCTTGGTGTCGTGGTTTAAGCATTGGACTACAACCCTGGAGACCAGACTTTGATTTGCTGCTCGGCCATGGAAACTTACTGGGTGACCTTGGGCACAACACATGCTCTCAGCCCAGAAAACTCTTTGATGGTGATCTTAGGGTCACTATAAATCAGAAATGACTTGAAAGTATACAATAACGACAACAAAAAAAGTTGTGTATATTATCTATAGTAAGGTATATCAGGAGAAGGTAGTACTTTCTTCTTTTTTTCCTCTTTTTTTAGGTATATCTGGGAAAATAATAATGTTTTTCTTTTATGCCTGCTCTGGTGATGAACTCTGATGAGGTCAAAGAGCAAGTAGGGAAAAAAAAATCAAAAACCATTTTAGGGATCAGGCCAACCAAAATATCATAAAATAATGTGCATGCTTTTGAGTTCTGTAGCATGTCTTATCAAGTTTGACGGTAAATCACCCTGGAAAAGGATGAGAAAGGAAGCTGATTGATGGTTCAGCCACTGAATTTGACTTTGGAAAGAAATATCAGAAATGATGGCTTTGCATAGGTTTGATTTCTTTTTGTTATCCTACCATCTGTTTTTAGAGTGATTAGTTTGCTTTCAACCTATCAATAATAATCCAGCACTTAATGGACTAGAATCCTCTACACTGACGTTATACAATGGAGTTTGACCTCTCTGATATTCTGTGTATTTTGACTGGAATGCCAGTTTCCCCCCTTTGCTTAAAAGGTTACAGAGGCTGTCAACCAAGAGCAGGACTGGGATTGCCAGCCAATCAAATTATGGAATACTTAAAAGGTCAGAGTAGTACAGCACACTAACATAATTCACAGACTATATGAGGCATTAAAATCCTAATACCTCATTCTCGTAACAAAGGTTGTAATGAGAATGAGAAATGGCAAAACACGAATTCATTCCCATGATGATTCAAGCAAGAATGTTTCTTTTAAAAAGCTGTAAACTTAACCCATTCTTGCACGTAAGGCTGTATCTTTATATATGCATATGCCCTGATCAACACAAAATTAACAATAATACTGGATAGAATTTGTCTTTGTACCAAGTTTTTGAATGATCATACTACATTACTTATTCATATTATTTGGATATATCATGCAACAGCCATTACAGTGTTATTTACTAGATAGTGGCATTCATTGCATACTTGTGTGCAAGAATTTTGTTTATTGTACTGTGGTGAAATGTTACATCTGCTTCTATTTTTCCCCAGGAATTTTAACTTAAGTATTGTCTAGCCATTAAGATCTCTCAAAGTCTTAGTGCCAAAATTCTTAAAGTATAGATATAATCCTATTTCGTTGAATGTAATTTGTTCCTCAGAAATCAGGTTTCCTTTATATAGGAGTTCAGTCCTCCTGTCATTCCAGGTGTTAGAGCATTAAGAAAGAAAAAGAAAGTTACTAGCTTTTCCCAGTAGAAAATTCTTCTTGAGCTTCTAAGTCTTGTCAACATAAATAGGAATAATGTTGACAAGTAGCTAGCTTGCTAGCTAGATAACTAGGCAGACAGACAACTATCTAAAAACTGCAGCATTTTTGAGAAGACAAACATTAGTATTTAATCACTTTCCATTCGTTTTTAATCATTACTTCATTTTTAGCAAAGTACTGATAAAATAAAAAGAAAGAGACAAAATAAGGACTGAGATAACCTGGAGACATTTGCTTAACTTCTTCCGGAATGAAATATAAAATGGTAACTCGTTTCACTGAAATTAGACAGGGGCAAAACATTCTGTGCATATTCCCTCATTGAGAATCTCTCATATCTAAAAAGCAGAGCCTGCATATAAAAGACAATCCAGAGACATCTTTGAAGGTTCTCTTTCAAAGCATCTCTACTTCCCTGAGCATCTGGGGACTTCTGTTATTAATTGAAGTTAATTTTCTAGGATATCAGTTTGCCATGCACGTGGGAAAGATTGATAGCCTCTTCAATTCTCAAGAGTGTTGAAAATGACACTGTTCCATCACCGGGTGCCTTCACTTTTATCATCACAAATCAAATTATAAACATCGGGGCAACCTTGCTGAAATCTGGCTTCGGGAGATTTCCATAAGATTAATTAGGCGGCCAAAGCAAAGATGGTAAAATATAAGGGGGTGAAGGGAGGGTGGGTGGGTGGAGGAGCAGAATATCAGGAGAGGGGGGAAAGGGAGGGAGGCCATGAAGAACCACTCATTTCTCACAGAATGGGGAAGTCGATTCAACAATAGGTAATTAGCGTGGGCCATGGATTCTCAAAGGCACGGAGGACACTGGACTCTTTCTCTCACTCTGATGTTTAGTGCTGTATTGTGGACCCCTCATTTAATTAGGGCACTTTGATACCCAGAGGAGCTCCCAGCTCCAGGGCATGCTAAACACAGACTGACACCAGCAAGATTCTGCCTCCTTCCACTCTAATTAGAGACACAATGAGCTGCAAAGACAATGTTTTACTCCAAGATTTCTTCGGCTGATACCTCTGGCAGGAAACAATCGTTTATTTTGTGTCTATATTGGTATTCAGATTAAATTGTTAGCATGCAAAAGATGAGCTGAGGGCACATATCTATTAAAAATGCTTAGCAGGGTTCACAAATGGTGGAAACAACTCTTTCTTTTTTTCTTTCTTTCTTTCTTTCTTTCTTTCTTTTAAATTGTATACTCCCTTTCAGACTATTTATTCTATTTTTTGGTTATCTATGTGGTAATTGACTGGACTAAGAACAAAGGACTAATAGAAAAAATTTGAAGTGATAGTATCTCTCCCCCCTCCCTGTTTCAACAATGTCTGTTTTTTATGATACTGACTTTTTTAATTTAATTTTTATTATTTATAGAAAGAGAAGGAGAAAAAAATCTTAAACCAAGAGGATGATCAAAAAAAGTGGTCTCCATAGTTCCATTGTTTCTTAAATATCCTTTTTCTTAAGGCTGTATCTTCATGAAGATTCACACCTACAAGAAGACCGGCAGATGTATAATTTTCCAATGAAATGTAAAGGATGTACAGACATTCCTAGGCTTTACCAGATCCCAATTTTCCTGCTCTTCAACCAGTCTATTACCATCCCTGAGGTAACAAAAGGGAAAAGAGCCCCTATAAGTAGGTGACATGCTATCACATCTACTCAAGAGAGAGCCTGCTTATGAGTCAGGTCTGGATGAAGGAGATGTATGCTGATTGTTTCCAGATTGTTCCAAATGGTTACTTAAGGACCACTGAGCCAGTCTCATGTTTCTAAGTATTTGACCAGCATTGGGATTCTTTGCTTCCATGCTCTTACTGAACACCGAGTATCTCCATTTTGTGCCCACATCAGATGCAGGAGAGCAAAGTTTCATCTAGGCATGGGGAAATCTTTCAGCATCATTTTTTCCCTATAATTTTTGCTGAAAAAAGAAGAAAGAAATTCTACATGTTAAAGCCCCAATTTATAAGTTTTTATGAGTTCTTCAAAACCAAACTCATGGGCTAAAATAGATAGATAATGCTATCCCTAGTCTGATGATGAACATATAGTACTTACTTGCCATATATTCTAATTCAGCCCTAAAGGAGCCCTGGTGGCGCAGTGGTTAAATGCCAGTACTGCAACCACAAGGTTGTGAGTTTGATCCTGCCAGGCTCCAAGGTTGACTCAGCCTTCCATCCTTTCGTAGGTCGGTAAAATGAGTACCCAGCTTGTTGGGGGCAATTAGCTAAAAATACATTATAAACCGCTTAGATAACACTTAGTTGATAGGCAATATAGAAATAAATGCTATTACTATTGCTAAAATGGTTGAATACCTAGGGATAGAGCTCAGAATTTTAAGAGTTAAGAATCTGGATGGGTAAATTGGTCAGTTTTAATTTTTCTCTTATGCATTTTTTTAAAAAAAATAATGAAACCTAAAGTTCTTTCTATCCGTTGTATGAGAAATTTGTGATTTTCAGCAAAATCTTATCAAAACCAACCTGAAATAAAATTCTTTTCCCTTCCTAGTTTCACACGGAACTATGAATTTATACACCACCGCTATTCCTGTTGCTTAGCCACTGGGACCAACAAAGCCTTTTCTTTAAATTGTAATAAACTGCCAATCCGGCAGTACAGGGCATTTGTGCAGAAAGATATGAATTATCTTACTACATTTCTTACATTTTTTTAAAAAAAATCCTGCTCCACATCCCAAAGTTTTCAGTAGCAAGTTAAAATGTACATATTTACATTGTTACTTTTGATGGACAGTTCTGTGCTGATTGGAAGAATATAAATATCCCGAGGGAAATGGCATATTGGAAATTAATCTCTGCATACACAAAATACTTGTATATTCAGCTTCAGCATTATTTTGAAGAACAATTGGCTCTAATAAAAAATCAGCATTGATTTTATTTTATTTTATTGTGCTGTGGCTGTATCTTCAGGCTTAAGTGTGTGTGTGTTAATAATTAGAGGGACGTGTGCAATATTAGAAAGTCAATGATAATTTCATCAGTGATTGCAAAAAATAGACTATTACAAATAGCTTGCATGATGCATTAAATAAGAAAAGTAAAGCCAAGAAATGTTAAGTATCATTTATGTATTTAATTACACATAGTCACGGAGCATCTTGGACTAGACATATTCATTTTTTTCTTTTTCTTTTCTTCACTACTCAAATGTCCCTACATTTGGCTAAGCACTCGTTACTTGATTGCTGATGCTAAAGATGAATGTGTATGTGGATTCCATGGTTAAAACACCTTCCCCCTGCTAAGGCTGGTGTATTAGCTATTACCCCTTCAGCACGAAAGGAGAAAGCCTAATCACTGTTATCCACATGCTGATGATGACCCTGTGGCTCACAGGCTACATGTACCCTGCTTTTATGTTCCAGACCCCCAAAATCACATGCTTTTATGTTCCAGACCCCCAAAACCTCCAATCACATTTTTTAAAAAAGCTTCAATAAAAGTAAAAAATACGAGATCATAGACCTTCTCACTCTATCCACTCTACCCGCTGATTACACTATTTTCTGTTGTGGACCCTTTCATGCTTTCCAATTATGACACTATATTCTACTGTAACTGTCATGACAGCATCCAATAGAATCCTGGGGTTTGCAGTTTGGTGAGGCACTGCAGCTCTCTGGCTGATAAATCTAAATACTCCTCACTAAGCTACAAACCCCAGGATTCCCTACATGTTGCCAAACAAGGTCTTCCTGCTTATGACAACTTTTTGTACATTCTTCTTTGCTGTTTAGCTTTATCTTGGCTTCTCTTTCCAGTCATGTCTTTTAGATCCACCCCACAGCCCTGGCCTCAGGCTTTGCTGTTGGCTCTGACTTCTAGACTGCTCTTTGCTCTAGTTTCTGGTTATGCCTTTTGCTCTGATGCCTAATTGCTTCCTTTGCTGTCTCGGCTCATATTTGTTCCTCAGTTTTGACTTGCTGGGCTCTTGATTCCTGGCTCCTGAATCACCCTGAACATACTGTGCTTGTGACATTGTCCTCCAGAGTATGAGATTTACTTTAGTTAAGAGCCAATTCGTTTGAGAATTGTTTGCAAAATTTAAGTAAGAAATGGGGCATCATAATGCAGCAGGAGAATGGATTTTTAAAAAAGAGTTGATTGTCTTATATAACACTTGATAATTAATTAGCCTTGAACTTACAGTAAGAAACAACAACTGCTCAGAATGTAGAAGGTATTAATGCTGGCAAATTGGAGGATCCAGTTACTTTTTGGATCAGATTGTAGAACAGCATTCATCAACTCACTTGAAGTAAATGAAGTAAAGGCATTAAAGAAATATGATTTATCGAAAGAGGCAATTCTCATCCTTGATACAGATAATTAGTAACTTAGTTTATACTTCAGCCATGTTGCTGTTAACCTTCAAGTTAAATTGAATCTATTATGGGGGTTTCTTGACACGATTTCTTCAGAGGGAGGTTGCCTTTGCCGTCCTCTGAGGTTGAAAGATTGTGATTTACCCAAGATCACCCAATGGGTTTCCATAGCTGAGAGGGGATTTGAACCTTGGTCTCCAGGGCCTACTAACTAACTCCTTTAATTTTAATAGCTCTGGCCCACACTGACATTGAAGCAGCTAAATCAGTTAGCAAAATGGAAGAAAATTGTGGTGGATGTTGGCTTCCATGTCAGGGCAGGTAGGGCTGAATCCACTCCAGGTTTTAGTCTGAGCTTAGAAAGAACTGTTCAGGATGCTGAACCTCTTTTGGAGTTAGTGCTCAACACCTTTGATAGCTCCTTGAATGTTCAGACTAAAAGTCAGAGTGGCTTCACTTCTCACTGAAGTGGAAACCATCAGCTTGCAATGGTAGAGAAAGAAGTCACAGGTCTCTCTGCTCCCCAATTCTGCTTTCCACTGATCCTTCTTCACCTACTGTGCAACTCATCTGCAGCCCTGCTCATACTGCAAGTATGTAAATAGAGCAGATGGCAAACTTGGGAGGAGGGAATGGATGCGAGGAGCTGTAGCCACCTTGTCTGCTCCTGTTACTACACTGCACATCTGGGTTATGAGGTGCGACTCTAACCTTCATAGCAGGTCAAGCTGCTGGACAAGAAAAGCGGAGACAAGCCAGGGTGTGCGATATTGAGGCTGGGTCTTAAGATGCAGAGCATGATCTAGGTAGCAGCACCAGAAAACAGAGTATAGAAAAGGTTTCACGTACTACTTCTTACCTGTCCCCGATTGTTTCATTTTTTTCCATTTGCCTGCCTCCCACCATCTCTGTCCTTTTCTGTACTCCCTTTGTTTAGTAATTCACTTGATTCCCTCTTGTATTCAGTGATACTCCTTGCTTCAGGGCCCCTTTATAGTAATTTATTCCATATGCTCCTAACCCTTTTTTTGTGTAAAACAGTTTTGCCTTTCCTCTTCCACCCCCCACCACCCTTGTTTCCACCTTTCCATTTTTTTTTTTTTTAGATCATATCTTTTCAGTTCTCTGGTCTTGCAAGTGTAAGGAGCTTGCTAGGATCAATTTTATCAATCCTCTTCATAATTTTTAAAAACTTCAATTGGGTTACATGAAGTCTCTTCTTTTCCACTGAGAATACAATCAACTTTCCTAGCCTTTCCTCATAACTTAAATCGTTGAGCTATGCTATCATTTGTATAATTGCTCAACACCGCTCCCCTGAAGAGCAATTAAACCTTTTCAAGGAGATGGTGTCCAGTACTCTATAAAATTATTCAAGGTAAGGGTCTCTAAAAAAAAAGTACCTCAAATAGAAATAAATCCATTTCCTTTGATTGGTACAGGAATTTCCCTAGCACTAATTTTTACCTCCAGTTGCAAATGGAACTGAGATATCCAATAAAATATAAAACATATCATGTGTATAAATAGATCAAATTAACGGAAGATAAATTTGGGTCACATAATGTGACAACCTGGAGAAAAGGCCAAATTGTGGCCAGAAGGAGAAGGGCTGGCTCTTTAAATGGCATGTTAAATGTGACGTATTAAGACCTAACTAACAGATCTCCTTTTGCTCTTCTGAAGGTCCATGGCAGTTCTAAAATGAAGGCTTGAGATCAATTGAACTTTAATTTCAAAAATGTAAAGGAAATATAGTTAGAATGCTGAGTTATTTTCAGAGCTTCATCTCATAATTATCCATTATATTCAGTTCAGTGGTGTTCAGGGATACCATGCCATCAGCCAGCTCTTAATTTCTCTGTTTTTGTATTAGCACACACCTTCTCATACTGTCAGATAGGGATGTGGAACAATTAATTTGTTTTGTTTGGTATGTCTTTGTTGCACATACAAATTGATCTATGTCACACTTCCTGAATTAAAATGCATATTAAGATATGATTATTCTTTGGTTCCTGTACTTTACCTGTAATTTTTGTGAGGCAGTATTAGAACTTTTTTTGAAAAAAAAAAAAAAGAGGGTATAAAAAGTGTGCATTAGGGAAAATTGCATGTTGAAGGTGTACAAAAACAAAAAACAGCAGACAAAAGATATATGAGATTAAAAAGCAAACCAACAACACTTCTCTCCAATTTGTACTGGATACCAGAAGGTCGTAGTTAATCACACACCCCCACACACAAATATAATATATGAGTATAGATATAGATGGTATTTGAGGTACCATCTCCTCATTTTGGATAAAAGGGAGTATTTTTGGATTTATGAACTTTAGACTATAACACTACACATCAGTCTAGATACCATCTAGACTGAAGAATGCTTGAAACTGCCACTTTACTGCCATGGCAACATTCTATGGAATCCTGGGATTTTCAGATGTATTGCTTCTCCAAGCCACACTTTCAGGATGTTGTCAGGCAAGTCAAAGTGGGAAGATACAACTATAATTGGCTAGAGCAGACATTCTCAACCTTTGATCCTCCAACTGTTCTGGACTTCAGCTCCTGGAAGCCTCCACTGGTCTGGCCAATGATTCTAGGAGCTGAAATCCCAAACAGCTAGAAGACTAAAGGCTGAGAATGGCTGGTCTAGTGTACAGGGCCCTTGCCTCAGTGCAAGTACATTTCTCCAGAGCCTTGCTCAAATCCAGAGCTACGGGTGGGTTGAAAGAAAATTTTTTAATCAACAGCACACAGCAAGTTAAGAAAGGGACAGTGGGAGAGGTTTTCAACCTCACTTGTAACTCACTGTGTTATGTCCTCAGGTTACATTTTTGTATAGCAACCCCAGAATTTCATAGAGTTTTCTTAGGCAAGCAACATTCAGAGATTGTTTGCCATTGCCTTCTTCTGAAACATCACCTTCAGCATCTGGTATTCCTTGCCATCCCCCCATCAAAGTACTAACCAGGCTAGAACCTGCTTAGCTTCCAAGTAGGATCTGATGCCTTTAGATCTTTAGGCACCATAGCCCTCTACTTCCCTTTTTTTGACAAGTCTTCTTCTACAGGGGTTGGATACATGAATCAGTATATTTAGTTGTTCATAGTTCTTGGACTTAGGGAAAGTATAATAGAGACTTCTGTTACATAAAAATAAATCCTACCTCCTTTTAAAACCATGTTACCACTGTCCAAACTATGCTTTTCCCAGTCCTAATGGATAATTACTTTTGCAACTCAATCTGAAATCAAATTTCACTTTGTTATGTTCAGCATTCCCAACTTCCAGGGACTGTGTGCATGGTTTCAAAGCTATTCTTCCTATTTTTCCCCCCCAAAAAGTAGAGTTGAATCAAATACTGAATTGTATGAGGCAACACTCCAAAGTTTAGAGTGTTGCCTCATTTGTAGAACAACATATGTAAGACACAGTTAACTTAAGAGATGCCAGTTTCTATAGCCTGCATAGCATATAAATGAACAGCATGGCTGCAGCCACACAATATGAGGTATGGTTCAAAATATCTGCTTTCCAAAAGAATGTGCTCTGCAGTGCCTACTGAGAACTGTACCTTTTTTTCCAAAGCACATAACTGGATCCTTCATCCACTAGGCAACATCATGACTCAAAACTGTTTCAAGCAAACTGTGAGATCACTGGTGGGTGTGTTCAGTTAATGCTGCTTTGATATCCAGGAAACACTTAAATAATTACCACCTTCATCTTCCCATTCAGCAACTGTCTGCTCTGTGGCATTCTTTCAAGAGACAACTTGTCTCCTCCCCCAGTTTCAAATCAGTCTTGCTTATCTATAGGTTGCACATATCCATCGTACCTACATTTAGAAAACCATTAATTTACTCTCTAACCATCATCAGAAAGTCATCTCTTAAATAGTAGTACAAACATGAAAGCACCCTTTCACATGTGATTTCCTCCACCCCCTTCAAGAATGATAGCTTTGTTTTATCTCGCAAATGTGTTTCTTTATGTCACTTATACCCACCACTTCAAATGAAGCTCTCTTATGGCATGTGTGTGTGTGTGTGTGTGTGTATGTATATATATATATGTTTAAAAGAGTCGCTGTTCCCTCACTGTTGTCTTTAGCTTGACTTAGCAGACAAATCATTGTCTTTGGTGAGACAATTTATTCCTGCAGCATATTCAATTGAATCTCCAAGTGCTAGCATGTTCTTCCTTATTGTGAATACTGTTGTCTTTTCACGATGGTTGTCTTTTGATGTGTTTCGTCATCACTGTATATTGTACATCTTGGTTCCTGCTGTGTGTTTTTCTGTCATCATAATACCCTTTTAATTCATCCCCTTTATATCGTGCTTGTTCCCATCTTTCTCTTCCAAGGATTGTTCTTGGCCTGTTCCTACTGGCATCTGGATGACTTATCATCAATGGCTGGCATTCAGTATTGCAGTAATGGATTCATACACTGGAGTTACAGATCTGTAACTGCTTTTCATTCAGTCAGATTGCGAAGTCTTCCTGTTACACTACATAAATACCTCCCCAGCCCACCTTAGTAGCCGGCAGCCAGATCAATTGAAGTTCCATTCAAGTGGTGAACAGGGCGCAAGGAGGATGCCATTTCCACCCCATACCACCAGAGAGTGAGGCTGCAACAATCAGAAACAGTATCCCTGTCACAAATCCTTGCCAGACTCTCACTTGCTCATGACATGCGTGTGTGGAAACGTCATCCTCCTTGTGCTCCAATTGAACACTGAACAGACCTCCTTAATCTGATCTGGCTGCTGGCTCTTAAGTAGGTTCAGGCCAGGAGACATTACATAGTTACTCATTTGTAATTAAGTAACCTATGTAGAATATTGGCCTATATTTATATCTACAATTATAAGTCTACTTGGACCAAGCTATAGATGTTTATGAGACAGAGATCTAGTAAAGCTGAGGAAGATGGATGTTTTTGAACTATCAGATTCTGCTGTTTGGGGAATTCTGGGACATACATAAATAAGATGTGTGTGTGTGTGTGTGTGTGTGTGTGTGGCAAGTGTGTGCATTTTTCTGAGTTGTTTTTTTCCCTCAGAATTTTCTTACATGTGTTTGTCCTCTTTAAAACTTTTTCTTCCTTATCCATTCTTTCCACATGCCATTTAAAATTATCACCTATTTTTTCCAGGCTATTTTTCTTTTTTGAAATGTCAGTGAAAATGATGTAGCTTTACCAAAGCAAGCACATGCCCTCTTGCATGTAAACCAGTTCCCCTTTTGACGTAATGGAAGAAATGATATATATGTCCAAAATAAGGCAAAAATTATATTTGCATCCTCTGTCAACATACAGGTGGAAAGGAGAGGTTCATTAGAAATCATTAGATCTCATAGAATCATGGAATTATGGAACTGGAAGGGGCCTCACAAGTAATAAAGTCCAAGTTCCTGTTCAATGCAGTAACTCCAACTAGGGTACCCACAATCCTACTTCTAACAACGACAACAACGACAACAACAACAACAACAACAACCCTCTTCGTCTATCACAAACCCCTATTTCTAGAAAAATATACAAAGAAAAATGTTGTCTAGTTTTTAAATGTAGCTTCCGGGTTGTAAATAATTCGGCTCTGTTGGCAAGCGTATGTATCCTGGCTCCATGTCCTTTTGTAATCACTTTAAAAATATGATTTTTTAAAGTGACTGACTATATCATCTGTTTGTTCTTAAATCACTCAGATAGATAGATAGATAGATAGATAGATAGATAGATAGATAGATAGATGGATACTGATATTGATATACTGATTGTCGCTGATAACATTAAACTTAATTTTTAGGCTGGTGTGCAAAGCAAGATGTGCAATTACATCGAGCATTTCCCACATTATCTATAGCTGTAAATGCATATAAAATGCTTTCTTGCCACTTCTCAGTGTTTGTCACCTGGGGCAACCACTTTATTCTAACTAATGTATAGCTTGTCCTGAAGAAGTCCACTGTGTTTTTTGAGAAAAAAAATAGATGTCAAAGGAAAGCATCTTATCTACTTCATCCTTTCAACCACAAGTGGAAACTATTGAAATTCCACTGTACATTGCCCTCAGTTCAATTCAAGTTAGTCACAACTATTTCCACTGAAACCTAGGGCTTAAATTAGACATCAATAATTTGTTCCATTACACTTCTTGAAACTTTGGTTATAACTAACTTTAGCTGGATTGGAGCTTTAATTTTACAAGAAAAGACTGCTTGTTACATAGGCCTTTTCCACACTTTGTTTTTGCAATGGGGCAGAGCGTCCTCCAGCGAGGACGTTTGCACTTGGGGGCGGACTGGGTCCGGACTACTTTCTGGAACGAGCAGAAGTGGTCGCTCGCCGTGCTATTGAAAGACTGCTTAAAACAGGTCTTTCAACAGTGCGGCGTGCTCCACTCTATGGCTGCACTCCGGTGTAGATTTGCAGGCTCGCACCAGCGCAAGCCTGCAGATCTTCCGGGGGCAGGCTTTCAGCTGGCGAGCTTCACCGGTTGGTGGAGAGCCTCAACCAACCAGACGCCGCCATTTTCATCCCCGGAGCAGTGTGTAGCACGGCCACGCACTTCTCCGGATCAGCCTGGATCCTCTGAGAGAGCATGCTAGTCCGGTGAGTAACAGAACAGGGTGTTTTCTTCTCCAAGTGCGAAAAAGCCCATAGATTGTCATCTCTATTCTTTATTGTTACCTTTCTCTGTTTCCACTCAAGAACCACTATTTTTCTTGGAAATATACTACTTCAGAGCTTCTTATTAGTAGGGATGGCTGAATTTGCCAATTTTAGTGTCTCTCAATTTCTCAGTTCTCCAGTTTTCACTTAGGTTTATTCTGAAATCTGAGTTTAAAAAAAGAAATCACAAAAAAATTGCACTTTAGGTGCATTATTCCTACTACGTACAATTTTGTATGCAGTTTTGTATATGTTTTTGCAAGCAATTTTCCTGATCAAGTGTCTTTTAACTGTTACTTCTGTCACATACACATTCTAATATATGCATTCTGTGTACATGTTTTAGCAAAATTATAAAATTCAGAGGAATATAAATTTCACAGGATATCAGAGTCTGGGATAATCTACTAATCTGAAAATACAAAATTATGGTAGGTAAGCTTAATGAGGTATGAATCAAACAAATTTGTCCCATCCCTAGCATACTACATGGACTTCAAACATCATTTAGCTCACAATCCACTGTGAAGTTCTTTAACGCACACCTGACTAAAATGCTCTGTGAAGTTCTCATTCATTTCAAGTGAGAACTTTCTGGTGGAGCACGTCCTTAGCTTTTATTACAACTTTTCATTTCTAGTTCCCCTATTTGTAATTTGTGCATAAAAGATCCCCCTTTCACCCTATTGTTTTTGCTCTAAAAGCCACTTTATTCTTAATAAAAGGAATAATAAGTGCCAGTTGTAAAATAATTTGTCAATCACTTCCAGCACTTACAATTGTAAAACACCTTTCTTTGGACCTCTTGGAGTGCTTTAGAAAAGATAAAAACAAATAAAATAAAATTACAATTACACTTAAATGGCAGAATTAAAATGATCAGTTTTAGATCACCGGAATTTTGTTGCTACCATTTGACAAGGAGAAATTGTTCGAATGAACACCCTGGAAAGAGCTGAAATGCATGACAGTCTGGCCTATTCTGATCTTTGAATGAGCTTTTCCACAGGACTCTCATTAGGGACAAAGTTGAAGCTGAGCTGAAAAGCTCCTTATGGCCTCTACAATTGAGGGCATTCAACTGATTTCAAATTTAACTTCCCTGCTATTCTGTGGAGGTTCTTTTTGTTTTCTGGATTTTTATTTTATTTTTAAGGATTTTTTATTATTATTTAAAGGGAGGGTAGGGTTAATCATTTATAGATTTAGAAGTTATAGGTGAACCCAGAGGGGAAATGGGTGCTATGATGTGATGAAACTGTATCACTCCATCACCTTATATTTGTCTGGAAGGTCCTGGCTAAGTTAGCTTTTGCTCTGTCTAAATTCCCATTCAAGGGTTGGCCAAAGATACTCTCTTCCTCTACATTCTCTGACTGTTAGCTATTCTGGCTATGTGGCTTATGGGAAATGTAGTCCATAATGTCTGAAGGATACCAGTGAGCCTACTCCAGTCCATCCTACCCTGAAATTCACTCTGAATGTAGGTCTTATTACCTGGATTTGGGATGACAGATTGTATAGTGCATATGTTCATTTTTTTATGACAAAAAGATGGGACAAAACAGTGTCCAGCTGGATGACAAGCTTCTCTTGCAACTGAAGTGCTGAAACTAAGTTTGCAATACAACTGGTAAATACTTACTGACTCTTTGCTTTATAGGATATCTATCTTTTCCTCTGTTTAAACTTTTTACTCTGTGAACCTATTTACATCTACATGAGAATGTTGTGTTCCCTCTGTTCCATGTTCCATGTTGCATCTCCCATATACTATTCTACACTTCTCTCTCCCTCTCAAGCCCCTGGTGCTACATGTGGTCTCCATCTTATTACTGAGTTCTCATGCTCACCAAGGGGCATGTGCCTCTTGCACCAGAGATGGAATGTTTAGAGAAGCTGGGTAGGAAAAGCATAAAAAAGAGGAGCCAATTTTTGCTATGCTTGTGGTTGGAGTAAGGTATAACAGGGGAAGACGCTTTGTGTCATTCTTTTACAGGGACAACTCAGTCCTCAAAAGTGCAAACATACACACACACACACCAACACACAGCGGGGTGCTCTTGTTTTTCATATTTGCTGCATATTTGCTGCACTTATAGGCTGACTTTTCTTGTGCCCCTCTTGAACAATTATCCCAACCCCCTTGGGGTCTTGCCTGACAGTTTGAGAATCACTGGTTTCTACACCCTTCCTAAACTGCAAACCCCAGGATTCCACAGGATGTTGAAAGTGGAAAAATAGCACTCTAAGTATGTAATGCGGAACTGGCCTCAATGTCCTAGCTGCCCAGATACTTTTAATAATTTCCTATTGTATATAAATACACCTGAGTGTCCTCAAACTACTTTCTGGTAGTTTCTGATAGAAACTGATATCTTAAACATTGTTGACATAAAGGAAGCTTAGCCCTTCACCTCCCAAGTTATCTTTATTTCAGTGGTTTAATCCTGTTCACTGTCCCACTCAATCTCAGCAACTGTATTCAAAAAGAAATTTCTGCTTGTTCCCTGGATCAGTGTTTGAGTCAATCAGTGGTGACATCGCCAGCATATTGCTAACATGCCAACGTGCAGCCAATCAGATATGGTTTGGTAGTTACAAAGCCTAATCAGAATGAGGGCAATGAATCCTGCCCTCATTCTAAACAGATTCAAAAATAAGGCTGCCCAGAGTGTGCCTGGTTTCTGTTACTCTAAGAAGGTAGGATCCAAACCAATGGGTTCCTAATTAGAAGAAAGGACATTCCAATTAAAAATAAGTGTTTGTGATATAAGAACTGTTTGAGAGTGGAATACACTCCCTTGGAAGAAGGTGAACTCTCCTTTGATGGAGTTTTTAAAAGAAATATTAGGTTCTAACCTCTAGCAGTTCTTTAGCAGTGAATTCTTGAGTAGCAAGGAATTGGTTCTGGTGGCACTCAGTCCCTTTTCGTTTTACAAGTCTATGTAATCTGTTTTTCATTGGTGAAGTCCAGGGATGTGATTAGAAAAATGTAGACTACTAGTTTTTTTATTCTATCTTTGTCCTTCCTGGTTCTTCCTGGCTCAGAATTTTGAGAAAGAGACAAAGAGAAAGAGAGAGGTTTGAGTGGCTAGGTCCAGGGGACAAAACAGCTTGGTTTTGGGGACAATCCCAGCTTTGGATATTTACTATTTAAGAAAGAATGCTTGCATCATTAAGCCCCAACAGTTAATCCAACTACCAGATATAATATACATATTATTTCTAGGCAAGGTGCTCAGTACAACATTTGGCATATCTCTCTTGTATAAAACTGATTAACTAGATACATTGGGTAGGGCAGCCATACGAGTTATGTTGAAATGCTCTGAAAACAAGATAATTAAATTCCTGCTAGACTCAAGTCAGCAAGTTACAAAAACAGGAAACTTTTTTTTTTAATGTTTCTGTCTCTATATTGTTTTTAATATCACTTCCAAGCAACATGGGGAAACTAGTTTGTGCCAGCTCCAGGACTGGCATAATACCCACCCTTTAGCTGAAGTTATAATTGAGAATAGTGAGGATCCAAAGCATGCTTCTTCCCACCTACAGACCAACTGATCTTACTCCCTCCCTTAAACCAGAACCCTGATGGCGGGAAGGTAAAGAGTGCAGGAAATTTGTTGAGGAAAAAGATGTTGTGGGGATCCAAAATGTGTTTTCCTCCTCCAAGATTGGAACTTAAAACTCATTTATGAGAAACTTTAGGACAATTTCCCCCAGTTACTTGTGGGGTGAAGTACAATTTATTACTACTACACCAATAAAGCATTACTTCTTCTAATTATAATGATAAGAAGAAGCTAGAAATCCCTGTGACTTTGATGCTACTAACTGAGGAAGTGGGAATTTGACAATTAACTTTTAAAAAGTCTGTTCCACCTTTAGTTTAAAGGAATGTCTAAATGATTCTGACTGAAAAAATGTAAAGGTTTTTAACTCACAGTACTGAGAACAATTTTAAAACATTCAAATATGTTAGCTTTATAAATAACCCACTTTATTTTTTTTTAAAAAAAACTTGTATGTCAACTACTAAAACACACTGAAAAAGAAGTAGTGTTTAAAAACTGTAGTCTGTCTCATGTATTCATCTGCAAAGTGTTATGGCTTTTAAGAGAGTGTTGACTTAGAATATGTATGAGTTGCCATAAAGGTTTCCATATGTGCAAAATGTTATTTGCATACTGAATTGTGTGATATGGAAAACAAGGCAGCTACGGCTCATCAAAAGGATTCTTCCTTCTAGCAAACAAACATCTCCAAAGTGCAGGGCAGCAGCAGGACAAAACAGAGTTCCTGCTAATCAGAAACATGATGTAAGAGTTTTGCAATGGAGCTTCTAGAACTGCGATTTCCTTCTATTTTGTGTGAAAATGGAAAACTGGGATGCATTTTGCTCTGTAACATGCATTGTCACACTTTCACTTGGTTAGCTCACACACAGTGATTGCTTAACATTCACTGTGTGAGCCTACACATATCTATTCAAAAGGACACTCCACTGAAAACAATGGGACTTAATCCACAAAAGTGGGTGTAGAGCTACAGATTTCCTGTCTCACAGCTGAATGTGTGAACTGACTCCTTTGAAAAGCACTTAGCTTGATATAATGCCAGATGAAAATTCCCTTTGTGGCTAGAGTTTTCCCAAATCGATTGTTGGGGATGCTGCAGTGGTCACATGTGCAAAAACCTCAGACTTTTCACATGCCAAGCTCACAGTAGAGCACAAGACTGGATAAATCAGGTTTACTTTTTTCTTGCCCAGCAAATGATAAGTGATAAGTATACCTAATTTCTCTCCTTACAGCAAAGCAGTGGGGGAGCTTAAGTCCAAGGATGGGAGACATTTTGCCCTCCAAATGTGGTTGAATTTCAGTTCCCAGCTCAAGCTAGCCTGGCCAATGGCAAGTGATGATTCTTCTCAACATCTGGGGGTTCACATTTCCCAGTGCTACCTTCTGCTGAGACACAGCACTTTTGTAGTTGAACAGACTTTGTGGCCTGGTTCTGCTATTGTACCATTGGTTTTTTCTTGGTTAGAATCATAGAATTATAGAAATTGAAGAAACCTGAAAATCCATCTAATCCAATCTCCTGCCATGCAAGAACCCACAGTTAAAGAAGTGCTAAGATAATGCCATCCAACCTCTGTTTAGAAATTGCCAATAAAGAAGAGTTTGCCATTTTCAGAGGTAATCTATTCCATTGTTGAACAGTTAGCAGTTTCTTCTGTTAGATATCATACTGGCTTCCACCTAGCATTGCTCTGTTTATTATGAATGATAAGGGATGTGTGTGTGTGCGTGTGTGTGTGCGCACGTGTGCGTGTGAGAGGGAGGGAGGGAGGGAAGAAAGGAGGGAGATTTGTGAAATGGGATTTTAAGCAAAAGCAGAAAGGAAGACAATCAGGGTTTTTTTGGAGGGGTTGGGATGGTCAGAGTGGGCAGGAAAGATAACTCTAATTAGAGCGTCTGTGTGTTTTCTTCCAAGAATAAATTATGGTGAAGTCAAGATGGTTTCCAGATTTATAGTCTCCAAAAGTTCTACCTGGAGCAAAGTTCAAGGAAGTAATCCACTATTTGGTATTCAAGGGAGGGCGGGAGGGAAGTATCGCTATGACCCAAACTTCCCTGTAACTGAATCTTGAGGCAGAAAAGAGATTGGCAGCAAGACCAGCTTTCGCTGTTTCACTTCAAAGGTTGCATAATATTTGAGGAGATTATACTCTTTTAACCAGCTAAGAAGGTTAGATGATTTCTGAGTGTGTAGTTTTATAACCATCATTAATTCTCAGTTGGAAAATTTTCAAAATACATGCCAGAGGTGACACCAAACTTTCATGGGGGCAAGTAGTTGTAAAACGTACAAGGCCCAAGCACATCCCAGACCCAAGTGCAGCAAAACAGTACGGAATGAAATGACCGTGCTTTATAAAACAAAACAAAACAAATACTCCTAAGCATGTGCCAAAAATCTCCTGGTTATGCTGTGGAGCAATCTGACCAACAATGCAACTAGGTAACTTTAGACTGGGGTGAGGAATCACTGGTCTTCCAGATGTTTGGCACTTCATATTCCAGAACCCCAGCCAGCATGTCTGTTGTAAGGGTTTATGGGAGTTGTAGTCCAAAATATCTGGATGGTCAAGTGCTCCCCATCCTGGTCTTTACCCTGGACTTAATGGTTATTGGATGGGATGAGGATTTTGGATGGTGATGTGTGTTTCTTCCCTTCCAAAGCATGTGACTAGTATCTCTCTTTTCTTACATCACCATTCCATACTTTACATGTACATTCCTGATATGTTGGATTGAATAAGGACTAGCTCCTTAGAGGTTGTTGGACTGCAAGTCCCAGTCTTCCTCATCATTGGCTATACTAGCCAGGGTTCCTGGGAGTTATAGTCCAGCAACAACTGCAGGGCTACATGATTCCCCCCCCCCCGTGTCTGAACAAAGGAAACAAAATGAACACGTTGCCCATTCAGATAAAAATGCATATATTTGAAGGTGCTCAATGATCTCATTTGAACCTTTACAGCACTATCATACAATAGGGAAAAAGGTTTCTTTTTTAGTGCTACCCTCACGGTAAAAACTTTTATCTGAGAATAAGTACCGTTTTGTTGTTGGAAAAGATAACAGATAGTTGAAAGTAAAAAAAATAATAAAATGAGTGTGTATGCTCAGTCAACTATCCCTTGACTATAATTTTCTTTAAAGAAAAGAAGAAAGAGTCCTGTTGATGACATACCTACACATAACCCAGGGCTATGTATGCATAACTTTTAGGTTCATTGTGCAAGGCACAATGTCTCCTCATTGCATAAGTCTGTTTCAAATGACAGGCAGGTGCACTCTTAGACATTTAGCAGCCAAAGGTGGGCAGCAATTAGTAGTTAGGGAATGGTGTGGGGCACCCAGGCAGAATCCTGCTACAACTGGGGGAGAAAAGTGGGTGTTGCCTTCCTGGATCTCCAGAATACTTAAGGCAACAGTGTAGCCAAATGCTGCCTAGGCACTCTCCACCCTCCTTGGCCAATAAATGGCAATGGGTTGGGATCTCCCCACATGGGAGCAGGAGCAGATTCTGAGTGGAAATGCACAGGTGGAGCAACATGCACCGTGACGTTAGGATCTTGGCCAGAAAAGATACAAACAGAAGCAGCACACAGTCCCTGTGTGCCCCAGTACTGGTATGCCACCCAGTTGTTGATGCTGAGCTTGTTTGTACCTGCACCCTCACCTACTACTTTCTGTGATAATTTAGAGGCCTCAGTTCTGCTCACAACATCCAGTCCTAGCTGTACCACTAAATTTGATATCCATTTTACTTCACAACCAAGTGTAATGGGCATTAAACTCTCTACATAATTAAGGAGCATTTCTACTCATATGAGATCCTTGGATGTTCTCAGGTCATAACATTGTTAAGAATCAGATTTACTGATACACCACTTAAATATTCGTTAGATAACTAACAGGGGGGATTTTAAATATCTACCTTACCCGTGTATGGTGGTTCCAACTGTGGTTGTACGTGGCTACTTGGAGTATGCCATGTAGGCAACATACAGTGTAATTTAGACCTCAGTTGGCATTGTTGCGTGGATTAGATTACCAGGCTATATGCATCATGGTAACAAAAGAAAGAGTAATTGAATGAAAAATGATCAGGAAAAGAAAATCTGTACCAACCTTTATGGTAGTATCCAAAATGGTCATGTTCAAAATATGTAATCATTTTAAAATGAATCAACATGCTTTAAAACCAGTCCTTTGGATCTGGAAGATGATTCATTTCATCATGGGGAGAATCCTACCACCAACAAAGATATAGAAAAGAAATGGGGAAGTAAAAATATTTGCCACAGTTCAATTTCCTGCTCAGCCATGGAAATGCACTGGGTGACCTTGAGTGCTTCACTCAGCCCCAGAAAATCCTGTGATAAGGTCACCTTAGGTTGCCATATGTTAGAAATGACTGGAAGGCACACAACAACAACCATTCTGAGAACGTGTCCAGTTACACAGCTTCTAGCGCTGCTAATCAGAAGACAAACTGAGGGAAACTATGCAAAATATTCTTTCCACAGGATTTTCCAACTATCAAGAAACCCAGTTTTTGTCCGGGAAATGAATAATAGTGTATATTCTTTTCATCTGTACAGTTATATAATAATGAAGAGAGCATGATCTCCTCAGAAGGCCAGATTGTTGCTCCAGATTTGGACCCAGGATTCTTCATTTGGGGGAGAAAAATAAACAGAATGAGATAGATCTTCTATGAAACAATCCAATGGAACCAGATGCAAATCAGACACAGCAGTGGATACATTCTTTAGATACTTGCCTGCATATACAAATCTGCCATCTACAGTACTTTCACTGGTGAGTTTAGACACACTATGCATAGGGTCCATAGATGCAAAAGAGGACATAAATCTTGCACCCACAAGAATTTCATAAAAGAAGAAATTCCAACACGTCTAGTTTGTCATGCAGGATGGCACTCTTAAAGTTTATTAGTATAATTGTACTCTCATTAAAATTATTGGATTACATTCAACTGCTTACATGTAAACCAGAGTTAACAGTTTTGTAACTGCTCTCTATCCAGTAAGGATTACATAGCCTTGCTCTAAAGCTATGTAAACACAATCCAGCCCACTTTAAGAGACAGCAGCCACATCAGGCAAAGGAAGTCCAGTCAGCTGGTGATTGCGTTGCAAGGAGGAGGATGTTTTGATCCAGTCTTGCCAATGAATTAGGCTGTGACAATCAGAAGCAAGACTCTCAACACAAGTCCTTGTTGCTGCCTCACTCAGTGGTATGAAGATTCTGCCTGCATCTCAATTGGAAGCTGGTTGGACTTCCTTCACCCAGTTCACTCTCTGCTTATTAAGGTGGGCTGAGGTCAAAGCAGAGGACATTACTTAATTATATAGATGTAACTATGTAGCCCATGTACAATATTGGCAATTATAGATATTCAGATCATTATATTAGAAGATTTTTCTTTCCTTCTGTTTCAGTATCACAGTATACCAAATTATTTTTTTTTAAAAAATGCAGATAAAACACTGCACTTGTTCGGCTAGTGAATACTCTGTTTTCTGCCATCTGTTTTCTTTAACAGTAATTAAAGTCATTGCTGATTTTATTCTTTCTCAGACAAAATATTGGGGAAATATTATTTCCATGAGACAGATGCAGTAAACATGGATCATGATAAAACTGTGACAATTTATCCCATAGTAAAATAATCATGTGATAGGGTTGGAACTAGGCAGGCAGATGTGTTGGCAGTGCAAGTCCTTACATGTTTACTTGGAAGTAAATCCTACTGAAATTCAATGGACTTTAGTCCCAGGTAAGTGGATATAGGATTGCAGCCTAAGCCTGTTATTGCAAAAACAAAGAAAAGATTCCTGGTATCTTAAAGACCAATTAATATGCAATCCAATGTATATTTACTCAAAGACAAGTCCTGTTTTATGTTTACTCCCACATAAACAAACAGAGGAAACTGTCAGGCTGTACTCAAGCTTCTAAAAAGCTCCCAAATTTGTGGCTGGTGGCTTCCATATCAGTGAGGCAGTGCAAATACTGTAGGAAATTATCCTAATCTGTAAAGGAGCTATTCAAGGTGCTGAAACATATCCCCAAATTAAGGTCTGTACATAGGACAGCTCCTTTAAAGATTTAAACCTGGCTTTTCATTCACTGCTCCATTGACATGGAAGCCAATTTTCATCATTTGGCATCTAGTTCAATGCAAACTAACATAATAATAAATATTTTAAAGGCATTCCCACTCTTTTGTTATCACCTGGGAAGGCCTTTGGGCTGAAATCTTGCACCCATGAAAATAGGAATATGCTTCACTGAATTCAATAGTGGTAAGCAGATATCTATATGGTTTGTTATAAAGGTGTAATCATTTCTGATTTCTCCCCTCTCAGCTATTCCCAATAACTGAGGGTCTTAACTTCCTCTGCCAGGCACTCAACTGGGACTATACCTGGAGAGGGTTTATGGCCTGGCCAAGTATTTCATATCTGTCCATCTCCACAAACAATCTCTGTAAATTGAAAGCAGAAAGAAAAACCTGCTGGTGCCATTCAGCAAGGAGTCTATTATGAATCCCTAGGTGGCATGCAAAGCATTTAGACTCATTTCATTCATATGTCAGGTAAAGACTTTCATTTAGAAGTGAGATGAATACTGAATAATGGATCTTTTGAATAATGTAATTAAGAATTCATTAAAGCAGCCTTTTAAAACCCTGCAAAATGCAGTGCATGTATACCTCCCAGCCTAAACCCAGGAAAAAGCAGTATGGAATTAAAATGAATTAACAGAAAAAACAATGTGGAAAATCGCTGTTTAGAAAATCCACCTTTTGAAGCTAAATGAACAATCACTAGAACAACGCGGGCTGCTCCCACCCCCCAGCTTGTGAGCTGTCAGAAAGGAGCCATTTAACATGAACTTATTCCTTTCTGGGATAGAAGGAAACCAATATAGTTGAGGCTGGGGTTTGCACCCTAATCTTAAGAATGTGAATCATCAAGGTCTTGAAATGGCACTAATCCCTTGCATATTTGGCTCTGGGTAAGGCAATGCTGTTGCTTACTTATTATCTATTAGTAATGTTTGTGCCAATAAACCCATGATGGTATATGTGGTTCTTTCTCTCAATCTCAATCTCTCTATCTCTCTCTCTCTGTCTCCTCCTCTCCATTTTATCCTCACAGCAATCCTATGAGGTAGATCAGAACAAGAAAGAGTGACCTGCCCTTGGTCACCTGGTGAATTTCATAACATAACCTGAACGTTGATTTCCCAAGCTCAAACTGTTCCATTATACGTGAGCTTTGTCAAAACCCAGATGCAAAGGTCCTGTGCCTCCCATAACAGTGATCATACAATCCTACTCCACTCACCATGACAGAACACTACAATGTTGAGCTACTGAAAACATCCAGCGATGGGTCAGAATTTGGTGGAGGGAGGAGTCTTTTGGGGGAAGAATTTATAAACATTCTCATTTTCAGAATGGAAAAAAACTAGATTTTTATTACATAGATAGATAGATAGTGTGATGGACCAGGACTCAGCTTCCACAGGTGAACAGCAGCCTTGAAGGAGGACAAGCAGATGCAAGCACACCAGGAACTAATCAGGCTGGAATAAGAGCCAGCTGGCTCCAGCCTTCTTAAGGAAAGCAGAGAGTAGTGGCTCGGTGCCAGAAACAACTCACATATTTACTAGCCCTTGCCTTGTGTACTCTAGATTCCCTGCTCATTGCCTGCCTGGATTTTCTGAGGCTGGACTGTACAACAATGTGGCCTGCCAGACTGATTCATGACTACTTTCCTGCTTCACCCTGAACAGGCAAATGTTATTGACTGTGAACAGCCTCCTGCTAACCCAGCACTCCATGCCGGGCCAAAAATAGCTTCTATCTACAAACAGATAGATATAAAGTGATATAAGCAGATTTGAGTTCAGGGCTTTGAGTCACCCTCAAAACACTGGATTGGAATCCTTATGACTTCAACCATGTTCATGCTGAATGAAACTTGTAGGCTAACAGGGAAAAAATAATTAATTTGAACTTTTTTTAAAAAAAATTAACTAGCTAACCAACTGACTGATCAATCAGCCAGCCTAGGCAGAAATTGTAGAATTAATACAGGTCTCACATTTCTTCATATTCAAGACAGAAAAAACTTGAGGTTCAAAAAATTCATTTGCAGGAAACTTTCAGTTGCCTGTATTTGGCAGGCTAGTCTTCTCCCTGCTTAGAATAATACAGTCATAGAATTGTAGAGTAGGGAGGGACTACAAAGATCATCTAGTCCAAACTCTGTTGAAAGACATCCAAAGATGGAGACTCCACCACTCTTTGAGGCCATCTGTTCATTTGTGGAAGAGCTCTTACAGTAAAAAGTTCAAAACAAAACAAAACACCCAGTATTCAAGGCTCATCTCCCCCAACCAAGAATAACCAATCTATTGCTTGGCTTGAATTGGTTGGTCTGGGACACACACAGGAGGGACAAAAAAAAATGAGAATCTACCTATGCGATAGGGCAGTTGACAACTGCTACATTTGTGGTATAGTGAATCCATTGGGTTAATACTGCCTTTAAAGAAGCTGTCTGAGGTGTTAAAACTATTTTGGGGATAGGGTTCAGCATTTTGGAGAGCTCCTTCAAAGTCCTAAATAAAATTCAAAGTGGAATAAAAATCAATGGCCCTGCTTTATAGAGATGTTCCCACATGTTACTTTCAATGCAAATCTGAGCACAGATCAACAATCTGTACCAGCTGTTCACAGAGGACATTCAATGTGTGTCTGCTATACACAATTTACTGGTCTATTAACTAGCAGAGTTATTTGTATCTTAATGACAACACAGGAAGAGTCAAGCTGGATTAGACCAAAGACCTATCTAGTTTATCTAGTCCAGTGACCAATCAATCTTATACAGTGGCCTCTGGGAAGTCTGCCAGCAGGATGTAAACCCAGTAACACCCAGCCAACCATTTTTCACAGCAAGTGGTATACAGAAGCATACTGCCCTTGTAATGACTTAATATATAAGCATGATGATGATGATGATGATGATGATGATGCAGATGCAGTAGCAGCACCTGAAAGGAACTCCTTTGGCCAATCTGTTTGCTGGCTTTTATGGTTGTCTGGGGTGTCATTTTCATAGTTGTACAGTAAGACTACATAGAGTTAGTTGAATTTAGAGCAATTATGGAGTTCTGCAACAAGACTACATAGTGTTAGTGAATTCAGAGCAATTGTGGATCCATAAGTATAGGTTATGAATCTGTAACTGCAATATTGTATACCAGTGGATAAATACACAGTATATTTGAAAGGTCTTTTCTCCCTGAGCAATCAGCCCTGAAGGACCTGCTGAAACAAAAATGGTTTCATCAGCCAATGAGAATAGCTGAGAAGGTACCAGTCTTGTCTCACTAAGAAAGGAGATCCAAACCTTGGAAGCAGCCACCAAGAAGGCTCTCTCTCTCGTGTTTCTATAGAACTAGTAGCAATTAATAGCCCCATCTCCCAAGAACGTATACAATTCCCTGTTAAAGCCATACAGATCAGTAGCTATCACTACATCGTATGAAGTAGCATACATTCTGATGCCTACTTGCTCACACTGAGGAAGATCTAGAAATCCACTGTAAAGCTGTGAAAAAACAAAGCAACTGCAACTGAAATTCTTTGATAGCACTTATAATCGCTTGCCATAAGTGCAACTCTAGTTAGGTTGAGCTGCAGGCAGTTCTTAATTCTTCTGGCAAAGAGACTGGGGGTTTACCTTATGCAGCAAAGAAGCCAACTGGGCCCAGAAAGATTCCACAAATCAGCAGCTAGAGAAGTAATCTTTCAAAGAATAAAGCCCAAAGCTAAAAATTAGTCAAAGCAGTGATGGCAGGAGCTATGATATGTTCTACATTACAGGTCCCCCCACCCCCGTTTGGGAATCTACTTCTGAATATTTCAGCCAGGCAGCATCTCACAGCTCATCTACATATCCACTGAGAAGTGTTGAGGGGGAAAAAAAGAACAGAGAGATTACCCTTTGTTCTCAAGCACAGAGCTAAATTGGCTCACAACTCAGCATTATATTTTGGCTCCTAAAAACCAAAAAAAGCAGCATGAACTTCATGATGATTTTGGAAAACCCTCTAATCTTGCTCTTGTTAAACTAAACTGAAGGAATTGTCATATGGAATCTATTCAAATGTCGACATTAATAACACATGACAAATTGAGATTTTTATTCCATCCAAGGAGATGCTCTATTTTATGTTATTTTATGGCCCTTTATTTATTTAGCAATTGTCTTCTGTAATTTTAAAGGCAACTGTTCCACATTATGCACAGGCCTACTCTGGGAAACGGGTGGAATTTATTCTTTAATCTACACAAGCAGTATCCTGTTTTCTTTTCATTGTGTTCACCTCTGTCTATATCTGTCTTCTTTTTCAATCCATCTCAGAATTTGGAAATGTGATGTTCTTGCATGGCATTATGAGATAATGCTAATTAAAGACAGAAAAGGATCCCGCTCTGAGTTTGTGACTGAAATTTTTGAGGGTGTAGATCATCTATCAGTTTTCCTGTATATCTTTATGTATTTTGTTATTGGCCCAGTTCCATTTCATGGGATATATGTCAATAACCATAATGCAATATCCCAGACAACACCAGTGGGGGAAGTAATGAATTTCTGGAACATTTTAGTAATATTTGAGTGTTTGATTTTCCTGTGACTCCTTTATTTGGTGACAGGAAACATAATTCCTTTGTTGAAATGGTTTCGTTGGCTAACAATCTGTTTCCAGGCAGAATTCAAAGTGCTGGCTGTGGTTTTTAAAGCACTACAAAGCTAGGACCCAGACTACCTGAAAGGCCTCATCTCCCTATACAAGTCTGCCTGAGTTTTCAGATCTTTGGGGATTGGCTTTCTCTCAGTCACCATCCCGGGCACATGTGGTGAAACAGGAGCAAGCCTTCTCGGTGGCTGCTCCCAGGCTGTGGAACTTCCTCCCATGGCAGCTTCAGTGACCCTTCCTCCTCTGTTGTGGGCCTAGTGTCTAAATGCTTTCCCAGTCACATTGGAAGACCCCAAACACACAGATCATCTGGGTTCGAGCAAATTGGTCACAACTCTAAAATCATACAGCTGAGGAATGTTGACATAGCATGAAGCATAGATATAAGTATGGAATATCCCACCTGTTATCCAATAACACCAACTCCCTAGCCTGCTTGCCAGGCAAGTAAACCACGGGATGATATATGGGAAGCCACATGGGTGCACAGACTCTATGTGGTTGCTGCCATCTGGAGGTAAGGCTGGAGCTTGGCCCCTGAGCTAGACCTGGCCCCATCTGAACCTCCAAGGACTTCCACAGGAGCTTCCAGGGGAGTTAGTGATCCCCCAGCTCCTCAAAATGGATCTTGTCCTATGCCATACCACCACCAATGGCAGATGCTCCCTTTGTATCCACCTTCTGCAACTTAATTCAGTTGTAACCACTGACAGAGCCCATGAAAAGTCCTGAACAAATATATGTCCTGCTCTCAACTTGACAAATTAACCCTGTCCAGGTGATATAGGGCCTTGATATGAAAGGATATGTCAGGATGCTTGATCAGGACTCCATCAGTTGCTGTTATAAGTTCCCTGACTACCTAGATGACCTTATGCCATCCCATATCAATCCTCCCTGGGTCCTCAGCCCCTTTCCAGCAGCTCTAATACAGGAGCTCAGATCAAAGTACTACAGTTCATAGGAAGTATCCTCACCATGAGTTCAAGTGTTTCTTGACTGTTGCTATCAAGTCCAGACTCTTTAAGCAGTTGGATTATCAAGGCATCTGGTGGTCCATCCCTTTTAACTTGTTGAAGCAATATATGCATTAACTTGTCCCAACATATCCCTCTTTGGCCCAACCATTTGATCAAGACGTGATGCTCCAAACACAGGTCTGCTCCTTGTCCATTCAGTGCTACATGCCTTCTTGCCCAGAGCATGATGCTGTGCCCATAGATCCGAATGGTTCTCCATCTCTTATCTGAAACTGTAGAAACACCCTGTTAAATAGAAATGCCCAGAGCTAGATGACTGTAAGATCTAAAGGCTGTGGAATGCCATCTGTCAATGTTCTTGATATGATCTACTCCAATCCCAATCCTGCTGCCACAGTGGCAGTCCCAGTTCTAAAGGAGCACTCCCAAACTTCTTGGCTAGCAAATCAAGCCCGACCAGTGCAGACCTCAACATAGCTATGAACTGGAATCTGTTAAGAGGAGACCCATCTAAAGACATTAGCAACAGGCCAAGTACTGTGGATCGCATGGCTAGGAATTCTAACACAGCCTAGATGGGATTGGGAGGGAGCCTAATTGCTTTTAGGCAAACAACGTTCCCCTGCATCCATTGGTCCATTTTTGAGCTCCTGATCTGAATATGCTGCTTTCTCCCACAAGTTTATGTCTGTGACACAGAGGGCCATACCAGATGTGTCCACCCATGAGTTAGCCAGCAGCTCCCTGTCTTGCAGAGCCCTGGCAATAGCTCAATCATGGATGCCAAAATAAATGACTGGGCACCACACATCTGGCTCTGATAGAATGGATCACTACTATCCCTCTATTGCTCTCCATGCTACAAAAGATGTGCGTGGATTGAGAAACTTGCTAAAGATTGTTATAGCTGCCGGCTGTGAAATGACAATTCTAGGGACAACTCCTTGAACTGTCATATAAGCCCAGTATTGGAGTACGATTGCTTTTGATGCTGGCAAATCACCAGAATCTCCTGCCTCAGCAGAAAAGGACAGGAATTGGCTACTGCCCAGTTGTAAGTATGCAGGATTGAAGGTCTGATGAGCTGCAATACTCCCTGAATAGTTTTACATTCCCAGGATTCTACAGTTCCTCTAGCAGGAGGCTTGCTTCAGCAGGTCAGGGCCCGAATAACAAGTCTGTTATGCTGATTCCCAGACCTGGAACATGGCAGGATGAGAAGGATATTTTAGATTGCAAGCATACCAGTATAAACATATGAACTATACACATCACTCACATTGAGCATTGTTGATTAATCTGTTGATTAATAACTGTGGCTACCACTAGGCTGTGACATTAAAACCTTTTTTTTTTTTTTTGCAGAAGTATCACACCAAATCATTACTACCACTATTATAGGAAACAATTCCAAGAATATAAAATCCCTTCCTAAACCTACGTCTGCTAACTGGGTTGGTCATAACTGAGCACACCAACGATGCCTAAAATAAACCCCAAATCACACCCTGCCTGAGGAATTAGACTGAGCCTGATAATCAGCCCCCTTATGGGATCTAACAAGAAGATGCCATTAAACTTATCTAAAAACTCCTCTTACACCCACAAATCTTTCTTCTTATCCTTGGAGATATGCACCTGGTGATGAAATACAGATGCCACTACTGAAGCATGGGTCAACCATGCTCCAAAGGCTTGCCTCAGATGTCCCAAAAGCCCCCTGCAGCTCTTTCAGGGTACCCTTCTTTGCCCTGAATGTCTTCACTACTAAAACTCTCAGAATTTTCTAGTTGTCTAGTTTATCTGCTGGTAGGTGAAATGTACCCTGCACTGAGTCTGACTGGATGCCAAGATATATGAGTTTTGTAGTGGGCCCATTGGTCTTGTCTTGCAGTAAGGGAATCTCCAGCCCCAACATTTATGTGTGAAAGTGCTAATGCACCTTTTCTCTCCATGGAGCCTATTAATAGAAAATCATCAATGTAAATAAATGTTGACTCTGCCCTGACTTTAGCTGCTTGAACTTTAACTGTAGAAAAGCACTAAATATTTCAAAGGCTGTGGGCAAGGCTTTATCTATGTATCAGGAGCCGTTCCCAGCAGGGAGAAATCCTTGGGGTAGCCTGAAGACTGGATGTCACACTTGGCCATAAGTGCCCCAGCCTCACAGACCCTAACTAGTTTAACTGCCTGATCAAAAGATGGATACATAGCCCATGGGATATGGCATTGTTGACTGATGCACCTTTGGGTACAATAGATTGTAAATTGTGAATTCTCTTAGGACATTTTTTTAGAACTACCACTAAGTGGAAGACTCTAAGATTTGGGAGTGGGAGTGTGGTGAAGGTACCATTTAGTCTCCCTGCTTGACATTCCTTGACTATCTTTTCTGCCACTACCACTGGCCTTTTGTGGGTTGCCTTCACGGGAACCCATAGGGCTAGAAATGGGATTTGAAACTCTTACCTGAAACCTTCCAACAAACATGAGGTTGCATCCCTAGCTGGATGCTTTTCTGAAACTGGTGTATGGGCTAGCCTTAAATTATGCTGATCTGTATCCAGTTGCTTACTTTCCAGAGTTATATTAGGAAAGGATGGCTTGGGATAGCATTATGAAGGCATGATGGTCTCGGATAGTAGCCAAGACAGTTCTCACAGTTGTGTTTATACTTGCATTGTGATATATTACACTTCCTATTATCATACTCCCAGCAGACCTTATGCACCAAATACCTTTTGGAGCTCTATTGGCTTGACTTAAGCGCCTCTTCCCAGCCATGCATGTGGAGACCTACTATTACAAGCCATAACTAGTTATTAATCAGATCTACCTGGCTTTCTCAGTGTGTGATGCCTTTCCTTGGAAAGCAGTATTGCATTCAGTGGCTGCCATCTCCCCAACTAATACTCAGGCCCTGAGGGCATTCCCCAAATGTTTGGACAAGTGCCAACCTCCCTCTGGGTAGGCAGCTCACCTCAGATTGGTTATCTTCTTCCCATGAAGATCAGGTACCCTGCAAATCAGGTATGAAAGGTTTGTGTTCCACTTCATCTTCCTTTGCCTTCCCCTTGTCCTCCCTTCCTTAGATGGCCTTTTAGGCCCTTCTTCTCCTCAGGTTTGATAAAGGTGAAGACATCCATATAACTGTTGTGCTATGGGCTGTTGTGTTTCTGCATGTGACTCTTATGTTCTCCCCAGGTTGGCCCATGGCTTCCTTAGGTGCCCCAGGCAAGGAAGCCTGCTTCCTGTTGCAGCTGCACTCCTTTCTTTTGCTGGCACCTGCTAGCCCTGCTATCCATTTAATCCTCCACTTGTTTATGGCAGTTAGTAATATTGCAATGTGTTTTTGATTCTCTAGATGGCTTTTATGCCTGCACCCTACATGCAATGATTTCAGTCCTCCCATGAGACTATCTTGGAAAGAAAAGTTAGTAGGGGAGCAGAAACCATGCACCAGTATTGCTGTCCCCTTGATAATGCCTGCCAACAGGATACTCACTCATTGTGCCCTGACGTCGATCCTGTGGCAGAGTTTCTTACGCCATTCGGGGGTTCCTTAAATGGCTATCTATAAAGGTATGGTGGCGCTTCCAGCTGCTGAGGCATCTGACTTCCCATTCCTTCCTTCCAGCTCCTGTTACTACATCCCACCCAATTCTCTATAGAAGGAGAAGAACTGTGTGCAGCTTCTAACATAGTCCTGAAAAGGACTTTTATGAGCCCTTACAAGGGCTATTATGTCCTTTTGTTGCTCTCTCCCAGGCCCTTCCTCTGAGGTACTTTCATTTGTTGCCCTCCTTGCTCAAGGTGCTTCTGGCTGCTTCACAAATGCTGCCTCCCACAGTACCCCCACCTCTATGTTTTGTCATCGTTGCCCATTCTTCATAATCACCATTGCTGCTGTACTACAGTTGTGCTGCTGTTGCTGCTGCTCTGCTGCTGCCACCACCGCTGCTGCTGCTACTATTGTGAAACTGCCACTACTCCTGGTCCACTACCTCTGCTGCAGCTGCCTAGCTCTTCAGCCTCTGTTTGCCAAGGCTCTCTAAGCCCAACTGCTAAAGGAGCCACTGCAGAACTAAATTAATACTCCCCAACTCTCCAACCTAACCTGAGCAAGAACTTCCAATCTCAGGTTGGGTGAACAGCAGCTTTCACCTCTGGTGTGTCCTGATTGGCTGTCCCTCTCCAAAGCCCCTGCAATCTATGTAGGCCCCTAGGAAGAAGATAACCAATCTGAGGTGAGAAAATCGTGGGCCATTGCTCCTAATGCCACACTGCAGCCTGCAACTCAAGTGGCAGAAAGGTCTTTTGATGGAGTCTGTAGTCCTTTATCTTTTTTAAAAAAACTATATTTTAAATGTGTTTTAAACTTTTTTTTTTAACCAGTCCTCATGCCCTGGGAAAGGTGAAGCACTATGTATTTTATGAAAGACAAAGTGCTTTACAATATATACATATATATTGAACATTAAACTGGACATTAAAATCTTAACTTCGTTGAGTGTCAACAAATGTTGTGCATTGGGAAAAACAGTGTCACGCTTTGCTAATAAGGATCTGAGCAAACTGACCAAGAAATATCTTGAGGTTGTGCTGACCTAGCGTGCAGTTCCTCTGGGAATAAACATAAATATATATATAAAATTCCCTGTTGGTGATCATTATGAAAGGATTCAAAAATAAAGTTGGCAATATCACATGGTTCTTTCATAAATCTATAGTGCAACTGCCCTTGGAATAGTTTGTACAGTTCTGGTTGCTGCACCTTGGAAAGTGTACTGCAGAACTAGAAACGGTGCAGAAAAGGGAACCAAAATCACCAAGAATGAAGTATAGATGCTCTTTAACTTAGAATAAAAGCGAGTAAAGCAAGACAAGGTGCGAGTACATGCACATTATGGATGGTATGGAGAGACTGCATAAGGGCAGGAGAAGAACATCTTGGCCCTTTATCCCTTGAAATTTAACAATGGAAATTCAAGAAAGATGAAAGCAAATACTTTTCATGCAACAAAATAATAAAGGTCTAGCATTTTCTATTGCAAATTGTAGTGATGGCCACCAATTCAGATTGCTTAAAATGAAGATTAGACAAATTAAAAGAAAATACAGCTACATTGTATATATTACTTCCATCAGAGGCAATATCCCTCACAAGGGCAATACACTTCTACATGAGGAAGATGAGTTGGAGGGAGCCCCTGGCCTTATGACTTGCCTATGGGCTTTCCCCTGGTATCTGATTGGTCAATGTTTGAACAAAATGCTGGAGCAGACAGGGCTCTTCTTATGTTCTAATGTTTCATTATGGGAGAGGGAAATTATTTTTTCCCCCAGCTATCAAAGCTGCATTCCATTAGAGGCAATCTGTCAAGCTACATGCCAGTGGTGGGTTAGCTAAAGGCAAAATGGATAGAGCTACTTTTCTCTCTTCTTCCTTTCATTCATTTTTCTCACTTCCTTTCTTCCAGGAAAGCCGCCCCCCACGCCGACAATGGCATTCTCCATTTTGGGTGCTGTTTGAACAGAAGAGTTTGTTTGCAAGCTCTGCATTCATAGTCACATCAGATCCAAGTGGCAAAGAATGTAATCCTAACTGGCCTGGATGGCCATGGACCAGCTGAGCTGAGGCTAATCCAGCTGAAGCTGTGCAGAATCTAAACTCAGTCCAGTCCAGAAATGTCAGAGATTACCTCGGACTACCTATACTCTTGGTTAACGATGCACTGGCACTGTTGTTCCTCAGTCACTTTGCCTTGTTTCTGCCCCCACCCCCACCCCTTATGACTTTGAAGTTTGCAAATCTTAGCTTGGAAGTAAGTCCTATTGAATTCTGTACTACTTACTTTTGAGTAGACACATGCAGGACTGCATAAATAGTGGTGACTATGCACTATGCAGAGACTCCAGACTCTTTTCACTAGGCATCTTTGTAGGCATTGTGCCAATGACTACTCTTCCTCCACTGCCTTGTGTATCACATGGCTTAAGTAGTTAGAACCTGATGCTATTAGCTGCTGGCACAATAGCTCACAATGCTGAACCATAAGGATCTGATGACATAATCTCTCCATGTAGGTCTTAAGAGAAAATTCTCCACAGTTATTTTCTGTGATGGAAAGAAAATGAGCATAACAGGGACATATTTTGTTTTGCCGGTCACCACTGTGTGTAATCTAGCAAATTTATCTGAGGAGGACAGGACATAAACCAAAACATCTCTAATTGTTTAGTGATGGTAGTCAATTCTCTGACAGAATCACCTCATCTTTTCTATTAAGAGGCATTATAGTGTGCAGATAATCTCAGCGGAATAATGCAGTGGTGCAGAGGGGCAATAAATCAAATGATAAATTGAGTGTAACGTCGATTATGCTAGCTATGCATAGAAATATATACATTTGATGGTCATTATGACACGCGAAATGTTCAAGACCAAGAGTGAAAAATACATTTCAAATTCTCTATATGGAAAAACCTGACAATGATCTGCAGTTTGTGTCTAGCATTAAATTCTATAAATCTGTCAGTGTTTTCCGCACTGAAAGCCTGATTCTAAACGGAAAGGTCATTATCATTATTAAGTTTTATAAGAAAATCAGTACGTGTACTGGTATCTATTTAATAACTGAGACATCATGAATGTCAGACTTAACACACTTTGCTGGGTGCTAATAACTCTTTAAGTGTACCCTTGACTCGAGTCGAAGGCAGTATTGGAAATTTTATATTATCTGAACTGCCTGATAGCATTTAAACGTACTTCCTTAATAGCTACGTAAAAATATAGTGACTTCACACAACTTTGGCAGCTTTGAAGGTAGCACCAAAAGGTTAGACTAAACATTTTACCTTTTCCCCTTACTCCTCTCCAGTTTCTAAAGACAGTCAGAGTTGGGTGCTAATATTTATTGGATTTAATTCTTATTTAAATGTTACCTGGGTGAATTGTGCTGCTACAAAATCCTCTGTCTATAAGGGCAATAAAATGATGATTTTGTAATCAAAATAAGCATCCTGCCCAGCAACAATATTTTTATCACTGCACAAATATAAGTTTTTAATATTTCTGTGGTGGAATTGATGTGTTATACCCTTAAAATATGCATTTATTCAGTGTTTCTGCCCCCCCTCAAATTTTTCTAATTTTTGCATTATATGATTTTCTCATTCCAATCCAGTGATAACCAGTGATAACTTGTTTCTTTTTCTATTATATATTTAAATTAAAAATAAGGAGATGTAGTTTCTATTAATGAGTTTTGTAGGGGTCTTTTAGTATTATGTCCCTAGGCGACTTCCTTACTCAGCACGAAGTCCTCATAAGAGGTGCTTGTGCACCTGATTAATTCATAAATGGTGTTGAGGGCTGCATATTTGCACAATCCTTGTTAAATCATGGAAGTCTGCCATTTCTCTGTAGGACGCATTGCAAATTGTGATGCCCACATTATGCACCTAATCATATCATTCTGTGTCAGCCCCAAATTTCCTGAGCATTCTCATTTATATGACATCCTTCTCAGGAGCCGGAAAGTCAAGGCCCATCAGTAACATTTATATCAATTTTGAAGAGACAATATATGGCTGAAGTGAAAAGCAGACAGTTTAATATATCACCGATAAAGCAAGAGGAACGCTGTATTTAGTGACTGACCGAAACTTAGAGGGTCTTATATATGTTTCTGTTTAGAATGAGCACTGACTTGACATGTGAAACAAATTGGACAGGATCCTGCAAAGGTATTAGCAGGCAATGGCAAGCTTCTGGATTCCTCCTCTTTTGGAATGGGTGATAGATATATTTACATGCTTCTGTTTTAAGCTACCTTTCCCCATCTATTTTATTTATTTGGCACTGAGAGAAGGGAGAGGGCATTCAGATCTCATTTTAATGTAAGAATTTCACAAGTTCACACTTCCCAAAGAATATTCAAACCACAAAACAGCATTTTGTATTTGGATTCGTCAGGATGCTGCAATGAAACCTCTGAACAACAGAAAAGAGTCCTGTTAGAGAAAAATACTTATTACCAGTAATAAACAAAGAAAGCAACATTCTATTAAGGAAAGCTGCTGGGGGAAATGTGTACATTAGGAAAATGTACAAAAATAAAAATACTAGGAGAATTTAAATATTTGGGGAAACTTGCAGAGAAAGGCATGTGCTTTTTTTTTTTGATACGGAGGGGGGTTTTTTTAGGTTTTAAAGTCACAAACTGAGGAAGAAGCAGGCTGGAATAAAATTAAGATGAGGAAAATGGGAAACAGAGGAACCTAAAATAAGATATATGTCCGTTCTCTAATGTTATCTGAACTATTATTCTTCCAGAATAATTTCTTCCAGAAATTACATACCTTGAGAAGGCCCACTGATCTTGATAAGTTTATGCTGACTACCTCTAGATCCAATCAAGACAGGGTATATTGACAGAGAGAGAAGCTTTTTAAAGAAGCTTTTGAACAATTTGGATAAAAACTGGTAGCAGAAGCCAAAAATGCTTTTTTTCCTGCAACTTGGCTGATTAGCTGTACTTCTCCTCTCTCTGTGTGTCTTCAAATCACCAATTGACTTATGGTCATAGGGTTTTCTTAGGCAAGGAATGTTCACAGGTAGTTTTGTCAGTTCCTTCCTCTGAAATATAACCTATGTCCCTGGTATTCGTTGGTGGTCTTCCATCCTCATGCTAATCAGACCTGACTCTGCTTAGCTTCAAAAAATCAGATGGGATCTGGTAATTTGAGAGTAGGGAATGTGGTTTTCCCAGTCAGGGTTAGGGGAAAGCTTTTAACTTAATCCCCCTAACGATCCCCAAATATCAGTGGACAGCAAGGGCAGACTTAAACTTCCCCATCGTTAGGTATTCATGTGTGCATGTAAATATGTGTATGTGACCCCCAGCTGATATTGGATGTGGCTCTTAGGACTAAAAATGGGTGTACACCTCACTTATATCCCATAAAAATTTAGGCCTGATCATGAGTGGTACTCATACAAAAAAATCTTCTCCCAGTTACCATCCTTAGGAAGGGAAAAGCTCAGATGTTTCTAGGGAAACAGGCACTGCTGTGTGTTTGGGATGAGATGGCAAAGAAAAGAGGATGATGTCAAAGTCAGTGCTACTATTGTGGAAAGGTCTTAGAGATTACCTTTAAATGGAAAAACAAATGCCATGAGAGCAGTTCACTTGATTTTTCTGGATTCAACAACTGTTACCCCATAAGAAATGTATTTGGTCTCCTGAGCTGTTCTGTAGCAGTACTGTAAATGTGGCTATGTACGCTGAAGTCCTGTACACATGCATGGATGCCCCACTGACCTCAATGGAACTTGCATCTCAGGAGACATCAGTAGGACATGGAATGGGTCTGAAAACACAGTCAGCATTACAAACTGTTACAAATGAGTTCCTTTTTCTTTAAAAATACAATCTTTCCTCCTACCTAAATGACCTGCCCACTATGCAATAAAGTGCGAACACAGAAAATGCTGAAAGAGCTAACAAAACCAATAAACGTGAGGGAGAGGAGATGAAAACATAAACCAGACTGAAACATTTCTTTTCATGCCAAGATATTTCAGTCTTCTGTATTTTGTCATTTGTGAAACCATAAATAGTTACAAACAGAGCTGTAGTTCAGAGAGCCTTTGTTTCTAACATAAACAAGGTACAGGGCATAGTTCTGAATGCCAGCCAAAGAGGACTATAAGTTACAAAATGATATATATGTATAAAACGAGTGTCAAGCTCTAATTGAGAAATTGTAGTTGGTTACAGACAAATATAGGAAACAGGGTGAGCTCTGGAGAGCAGTATGTATTTAGCAGAAAAATGACCCAGACTAAACCTTCAGAGGTGCTGTCCTGTATTTATGAAATTAATTTAATTCTTCATATAAAAACCACAGTATGGAGCAAGTTTATTTTATAACATTTGGTGCATCATTATTCTTTGAGGAGCTTGTCTGTTCTAGCTGAGAAAGGTTAGACTCATAAAATCTACACTGAACAAATGAACTTTTAATTTAACTACAGCTGGTAGCAGGCTACAGTACAATAATAACCTGGATTAAATATACAGAAGAGATTATTTTAAAAGAGATTAGCTCTAGTCCACTCGTTTATGAGAATAACATTTTTCATCTGAAGCTGCAGTGCATCTTAATTCAGAAATGCATAATTAGGTGGCATCTCAGCCTCTAAAACCGGTCAATTAGTCATATTTTTAAACTCAGGGAAGTATGTTTTCTTCTTTGCTAGATTCATTTTTACAAGGTTACTTGCAGTGTGTGCGTGTGTGATTTGCTCAGAACATTTACTTGCTTTTTGATTAGCTTTGAAACTATTATTCCCAAACTCTTTTATAAGGGCTAGGATCAGAAATTATAAAAAAAGAAATAAATCAATATGCTCTGAAAGCTTTCTTCTACTAATTGCTTTGGTACAGTGTTGCCATTGTGTTCTGCAGTGACAGATGTATGGGAACAATAAACAATGTTCCAAAATTTCATATCCTGAAGAGGTCAGTATAGCAACATCAACAAGAAATTATATAGCCACAATAAATTATCAGCAGCCCTGAATACCTATTTTAAAACACAGATTTTTAACATTCATTATTCCAGCCACTCAAAGAGTCACCAACTATTATGAACATGTTTGCTGAATTTCCATAAACTTTACCCACATATGTTCATATAGCTGTAAACATTTCAAAGAGAATTTTACTCTTTTCCTTGAAATCTCTTCTCGTACATAGAGAAAAATATGCAGTCATTGACAGTGTTTTAATTTAATTGCTTAGCAATAATTATTAGCCATAAACCAGTCACTCGTAAGTATTTCTAATATCAGTGGGAATCTACTCTCCCCCATTGAAATCAATAGCACCATCATTAGTTAACTTTGAGTAGGTGGTGTTCTATTCCTTACTGTAATTTGCTTTTCTGTGCCAAAGAGGAGGGCTTTAGGCATAAAATTAGCACATGCAACATAAATGGCACTGTACATACTGCATGCAATTTTAAAAAATAAATGCCCTGTGTTATCATTTCTGGGTGTATGAAAATAGATGTGACACATTGTTCTGAAAGCGCATGTAGAATGTGTGAACATGATCTTATGTGTTGTTGCATCTATGACAATAAAAATAAATGAAACATATAAATCTTCCCCCTTACGACTGTTTCAAGAAAGATCTGGCATGCAAAACTTTCCACCAGATCTCCTAGAGCTGTCCTGCCTGCGCTGACCTGTCGGCGACCTCTGAAAAGTGACATTGAAAGACTACCCTCTCCAAGGGTGAGAAGTAATTTGCTTCTATAGCTCCTCTGCCCCAGACATATCTAAAACACAGACTGTAAACATATACTCTTGGTTTATATTGGCTGTGGCTCCATGTGACACTATTAAAGTCATTTAGAACTTGTAAGTTGTCAGTGCAAACAAAGCTTGGAAAACAGTAACCCAGCTACAAGGAATATTATAGAACTCTGCTAAATTTGCAAATGTGGAATCACTTTAGTAACTTGCTTTTTTCAACACTTAAACTGCAACAGGTTTCTTGATCACTTTAGCAAGATAAGTGATCCTTAGGGTGGAAGACTACACTGGGTTTAATTCTGATGGACAGAGATAGAGTAGACTCATTGAAATCAATGCTTCTTAAATTAGTCACAGCTATGGATGTAAATGGTTTGTTCTCAAATATCAGTATGAATAGTCACTATACCATTCTCGCTACTGCAAGAAAATATAAGGCACAGAAATACACGTGATTTTTCTGTGCAAAAAAAGTGTTTTTGCACATGTGTTTTTGTGCACAGAATATTACTCCAAAACTCTTAACAAATTGTGAAATGTCTTTCTCAATGTTCTATTGGTCTTGTGGGGTTTTCCGAGGTGTCCAGAAACTCATTATTCTACAAGGAAGTGAGTAAGAACAGATATTGGCCATTTCCGCACAGGGTGAGGGAATTGCCCCGTGCCGGTACTTACCAGACTTCTTGGCTCCACACTTGGCTCCAGGCTGGTCTGGAGCAGTGCGTGGCTGCCGCTCCGCACTGCTCCAGGGATGAAAATGGCAGCTTCCAGTTGGTCGAGGCTCTCCACCAACCGCTGAATCTCGCCAGCCTAAAGCCTGTCCCTGGCAGATCACAGGCTCGCACTGGTGCAAGCCTGCAAATCTGCACGAGAGCACGAGCACGGAGTGGCGCGCTCCATGCTTTTGAAAGACCTGTTTCAAGCAGTCTTTCAAAAGCACACTGGATGACCACTTCAGGTCATTCCGGAGTGGGCTGAGGTGCGGAACTACACTAAGTAGGTCCGACCCAGTCCACTCCCAGGTGCAGACGTCCTCCCTGGAGGACGTTCTGCACTGTTTCTTTAAGCCCGTGTGGAAATGGCCATTATCTCCATCTGTAGTCAGAATTCTTTGTAGTTCTGTTCGTTTCATTGTGTGTATGATAAAATCCAGATCCAACACCATCTTTTTGCCCTATTGGTAGAGAGAAAATAATCACCTTTCTAAGACTTGAGCACTGCTTGTTTTTATTTGTTGTTTCCTTAGGAACGTGAAGCATTTTTCTCATTCTTCAGTTTGAGGGCTGTGTGTGTGCATTTGTGAGAGTTGGCTTAGGAAAGTTTTCCCTCATATTTTTTCCCCACACACTTCACATAACTGTTCTGAATCTGTGCATATGCTGATTGGGTCCCCCCCCATCATTCTTGTTAGACTTAAATTTATTCAGCTATTTTGATGAAAGAGCCCCCTGTTTTGGAAAAAGGGCGAGGATGCCGTTTAGAAAGGGACATGTGCATGTGTGTATGTCTGTGTGTGCATGTGTGTTTTGCAAAGTGCACTAAAACCCACATTTTGTTCAGCTCTCACTGTCACCTCTACGCCCTTAAGAGGGACAGCTTTTTCTGAGAAGTAGGCAAAAATGACCAGACGTTTCTTGGTTCAAAGGCTAGAGACCAAATTTATTAAGTATAAAAATATTATTATAAAAAGTTCTGCTATAGCAGGGTGCAGGAAACTCTCTTTTAAAAGAAAAAGTGAGGTCCAGAATGGTAAACAAAGGCTCAGCACGGACTTTATATCCATGCATCCAGGTGGACATCAGACACACCCACTGCAGCACTATTTCACCAATCACAAGTGACCTTTCCAAATTTGGCCAGGGTCCAGTGAGGTAGTAACAGACATAAGGCAGCAGGAGGGAGGGGCTAGGGTCTCCTGTGTACGTGACAACTCCTTAATTTGTGATGGAGATTGTCTTTCCCCCACTCACAGTTTCCCCCCTCACAGGAGAACTAGCCCATCCCGTATTCCTGAACTAACAGTTGTGTCTCTCGGACAACATCAACCCTGCAAGGTGGGTCAGCAGACCTATTATTGTGTAGTGAAGTACAGAGGATTGGCATACAATGTGATAGACAACAGAAACACA